>VZTM01010972.1:2170-43499 GCA_013400555.1 Jacana jacana | reverse complement strand
TGATACTCCAGTGGCAAGCAGTGATTTGTTTAGCGGGCACGCTGGCAGTGTTAGCATTTGATGAGCTATGGTCACCTGGAGCTTCTGGTTTTGCTTTATTACCAGCTTTGGTTAAGGAGCCTTTCACCATATATCAAATAACCTCCTTTTTCTAAAGTACACAGATATTCCAAATAAATTATTTGTGTTGGGTGGAATCTGACTTGGCAAATTTGAAGGGTAGCTTGAACCTAAATATTTATTGAGGGCAAGAACAATAAAGTGGAGATGTGTTCTGAGAACATTAGATTTGCTGCAATTGTTTCATAGTTCTACCTGAGTGCTTTCCTTTCACATATAGCTGTTTTTCACCCTTCTCTGAACAGTTAAAGAACCATACAAAAGGGATTTTTTTTATCAGAAGAAAAATCACAATTGTCTGCTCAAAGTGCCCACCTGAAAACTAACAGTCTTTGCTTAGAACTGGGAACAGAGGGAAGCAGAACAAAGTGCCATACTTGTAGAAGTATTGCGATATCAAAGAAGTCTTAACCAAAGTTAAGTAGACTTAACCAAAGTTAAGTAAGATAGAGTTAAGTGTGTCTGAAAAATACCACTATGCTCAAAGCATCTACACACCCCCACAAATCTCTCCTACAGTCTCAACAGTGCTAATATTTCACTTTAGAACATTGCCTATAATCAAAGTTGCACAATCCTGCTGTCATAAGGGTGTATAATACATGTTTTAGGACAGACAGAAAGGGTGTGATATGACTGAGAGCTGTCTGGTGGTATTTTTAAGTTTATTGACTTCCTCATCTTCTCATTGCAGCTGTTTGCAAACAGCTTCAAAGGAAGAAATAAAATGAGTCCAGTGTAAAAAAAATGTGTCAGTGAGAACAAAATTATGCCAGCTGGTTTTTTTGCCTTATGCTCTCCTGCTATTAGACCTGGAGGTTTTGAAACTAAAAATTCATATCATAATTATTCAGTTGTGGTCTTGGAACAGATTTTGTGCTGATTCTATTTAGATACAGTCAAGAAAACATTTCTTGACTGCTTTTTTTCAGCTTTCATAAAAAAGACACCTCAAAATTTATTTTCCGCTGATTTTTCACAAAAAATACATTTAGTATTGTAAGATTCCTCATCACAGGTAACCCAGTAAGAGGTACTATACTTTCTTCCCTTGTTATTGCTGTTTCCCTCCAAGATTTTATTTCCACAGAACTTAGATATCATTTAACTACTGGTCCCTTAACTCAGTACTGCTTTTTCTGTCTAATTAAATGAGGCTGTAGTTGAACATCAAGGTTAAGTGAGGGAACTGAAGACGGAACTTAGGAACTAAACCAGGAAACTTTCTGTAGATTTCAAGGAAAACTTTCCTTGAAAGTTCCAAAGACACAATGTGATAGGATTCTATTGTAATTCTATAAAACTTTATTTTTCTCCCTTCAGCAGATATTTTCCTTTGGAAACACAAAGAATATGGAAAGGTGGAATACGGCAAGGACTTCCATAACACTGAATTTGCATTCCTTGCTGATTCTCAACAGGCAACACAAAAAAACCTGACAAAATCTGACCAGGAAGCTGCCACTGTAAGAGAACTCATCAGAGGTGCAAAACTTCGGTTAAACCTCTAATGGATTTGCTATTCGAGATGGAAAATAACCCAGTCGGTAACTGTCCATTCATTTGATAAGAAAGGATCGTAAAACTCTCTATTTGAAAATTTGCTGTCACATACATCAGTGTTTAAATTCATGCCATTTAGAAAAAAAAAAAAAGTAAGATTAATGTAATGCAGTTTGCACAATTTCCGAAAAGCTGTTTAGGTTTAACTTGTATGAAATTATCTGCTATTGCTACATCTTTCCTGTTTATTATTCACGTTACTCATACCTCATGCTAGGGCTCTGACTACCTAGAAACACCTTTGAAAGTTTATTAACAAAGATCCAACTTAGATTTATACAGTATACTTTCTTCTGACTCCTACAAAGAACCAAAAGCCTTAACAAGAAAAATGTCCTGTATTTATTCTTCAAGAATATAACCATATGCTAAAACACCTTTCTGTTCATCAGCATTCATTGAAATAAAAAAAAAAAGTTTGCTCTAGTAACTAAACTAATTTAATAATTTTTTTACCAAATTCAGATAATTTCATCAGTATTTTTTGAAAATGAAACAACATAAAAATTCAAAGTAATACACACCATTAAAAAAAACAGTCTAGGGATAAAAAGGTACATTGCTCCTGTGAGAACATCAGTTCTTAAATTTCTAAGATTAATTTGTTCAATAAGTGTATAAAAGGTATTAATAAATCAGGAGTTCTGTGAAGCAAACATCTTTTAATTCTACTTTTACAGCTTTATTAATTGTTAAACAGCTCTCAGCATTTCAAACATTTTATAAAGTATGTCCAATCTTTTTTGAGTAATCCACAATAATCTTGCATTTTTTTTTTGTCTAATTTATGAGGGGGAAGCTTTATTGAGCATGTAACACAAAGAAAAGCTGTATGTATCTTAAAGTTACAATGCACTTAGTAGTAATGATGTAACAAATATTATTGTCCACTCTGCGCATTTGACCAGTACGACACAGTTCTAATTCTCTGGCTTTATAATGCACTAGTAATGCTATAGATCTTGTCAAAGCAATGAGGAACTTGGGAATGCATTCCTGCAAATACATTAGGTTACCTAACCTTATCTAGCAAATGAAGAAAATAGCAATATGTCAATACCGTGAAACAGAGATACTGTCTTTTTCAATTTTGCATAACCTTAGTCCAAAACACAAAATACACCTAATTAATTTTTGTATGCGTTCCATGTGATTCCATGTGAGGATAATTCTTGAAGTGCTTAATTAGCTTGAACATCTTAAACCACCAGTATTTTATCTCTTTCATTTATTAATTAAACTATTTTCAGTTTAGTCTTTATTTTTCCTCTGGCATGCTTGAGCATGTGATGTGATTGATTTTTTTCCCTGTAAGATATACTTTTGCATTTATAGGTTTCTAGAATATGGTGATTTTTCTTTGATCTGGTCTTTTTTTTTTCCTTTTGATCTTTTTTTCTACCAGTAAAAGCTGTTCTCCTACACTCCATTTTGTCCACACAAGACTTTTAAACCATCCCTTTCTAGTTTGTTTTCACTATATTTCTTTATTTTTTTCCTGCTTTATCTTTTGATTTCACACAGCACTTCAAAAAGTTACTTTATTGGTCATGTTCTTTTTGGTTGGTTGGTTGGTTGGTTGGTTTGTTTGATTGGTTTTTTTTGTTTGGGTTGGGTTTTTTGGGGTTTTTTTTTTTAAAGTCATCTNTTTTTTGGTTGGTTGGGGGGTTTGGGGTTTTTTTTGTTGTTGTTGTTTGGGGTTTCTTTGTTTGGTTTTTTTTTCTAGTATCACTGATGACTAAACCATGGAGTGCTCTAGGTTGCTGAAATGCATGCTTTCTTTCCACTATGCTACTGAAACTCATTCATTTATGCCTAGTCAAATCCTTGAAAGCTTATATTATGCTGCTGTGGAACTGTATTCAGTCATGTTTAGCACACTGCATTTAATAAACTTAGGGCTACTATAATTACAATTATACATCTCTAACCAAATATTCTATTAACTATTTGTGGGTGCAAGATTGTTTCCACCTTTGCTTGAAATCTCTGTTGTTTCCATCATGATAATAATCACTAGCTAAGCCAAAAAGAAGATCTGAGTACCCACATTTAAGTTACCCAACAAATGGCCATGCATTGTAAATGCCTTTTATAAGGTTCTCTAGGGTTCCCACCTAAAAGTAGGTAATCTGAGCACTTGAAACTCTATTTTAATTTTAAATATGTGGAAACAATAAACTTTCCCCCAGACTTTTACATATACCACGTTCTATATTATTTTCTTTTATCACAAGTTAGGTTTAAGGTGATTATTCTCAAAAGATATTTGAAAGAAGATGATGATAGGAGCACAGGATACTTCAGGTAGGAAGGAACCTCAGGAAAAATCTAGTCCAACCTCATGCTCAGAGCAAGGTCACCTCTGAGAGAGGATGGCTCCAGTCAGGTCTTGAAAACCTCCAAGGACGAAGGCAGCACAACCTATCTGGGCAACCTACTCCAGCACCCAGCTGTTCTCACAAGTTGAAACACTTTTCCTCACACCTAGGCTGAAGCTCTCATTTCTTCTTGTCATTCATCCTTCTGCCATGCACCTAAAAGTGGCCTGCTGTAGGTTCCCCCCTGCTGTGAGGACATGGCCTTCTGTCCAGCTTGCTGCCCAAACCCTCAGAGTCTTTCCCACAGACCTCCCCAGTCAGGCAGTCAGCAGTCTATGCCCTGACAGGGACTTGGTCTGTCTCATGGCCAGGGAGAGCAAATTGGTTTTATGAGGATGGAAAAGAGGAAGCACAGTCCCTACTTGGCAGAGGTAGCAGAACTGTACAGATGTTATGCACATAGATGAGACTGGAACTGACGTTTGCCTCCTTCACATACACACACACTTTCTTACTTATTAAAGTTTCAATAATAATATATCTTTTTTTAAAAATATATAATAAAAGAAGCAGGTTTGAACCTTCCATTTTTAAAGAAAAAGATAGGGACAGAAGAGATCCCTGAATGTGGCATCTTTAGGATTTGCCATTGAGCTCCAGTCCCATGCTGAGGCAGACTGAAGCTCACTAATCACGGTGTTTTCCAGCCAAGAATAGCACTGTTATCAGCCCCATGCAGGCTTTGACCCCCAAAGGCTGCCTATTGTGCAGCAGGCCAGCAGCATCTTGGGCCGCCAGCAAGGACAATAGATTGACCTGCTCAGCCTTTGCAAATTGAAGCTGCCTGAAAAATAAAACAGGTTTAATATTGCTAGCTAGCTGAGGGGGAAAAAAAAAAAACAACAACAACAACAAAAAAAAAAAACACAGCACAAAAACATCAGGAATCTTCAACTGTCACTGGCACAGGCAGATACCTGCAATGAATCTGATCTAGAGAGCAAAAATACTGTTTCAGAACAGAACAATTGAATGTATTTAGCCAATTAAGAATGCTGCAGGTTTAGATCACATATTTTATTTTCAAATAAATAGAAAGATCAGACAATAAACCACAGAAACACTGGAGTGAAACGGAGATACTGCAATGAATATGCAGCAGAATGCAAAACCAAGAGACAATCTAAATCACAATAGACGAAATGGAAAAGTAGCACTATTTTTTAAGCCTACCCATAAAAGACAAGAAAAAAGAAAAGCCAAGAAGATTCACTTTGCTCAAGGACATTTTCCTTGCAGAGATAGTATGGCTCTCTGGAATATTCTAGCTGTTAAGTAGGTTAGAAGATTAGTGACACTAAGAAAATAAATTTCAACAACACTGAAGCTAAATGTTTTGTACTGGATTGTGAACTCTATCCATGTTGGGTTTGCAATAAACGGTCTATTTATACTTTTCCAACACAAAAAAACACGACATTAATGGTTGTTATACACATACAGAGAGCAAACAATACAAAAAGTATAAGGTAAGAGCACTAATTTAATTTCTACCAAGCAAGAATTTCAAAGGCACATATCACTCCCATTTTTCATATTTAATGATACATTACATTATGCTGACAAACTGGTATTTGAGCCTTATTAAATCAATTACTAAATAAACTAAAGTAAGTAAAATAAACTCACTTGTCCAGTGCCTCACAAATGAGAATTTCTGCATTTTCTAGGCCTTGAAAATTAGAGAACTGACTGAAAGATCTTAGCAGAAATACACATATTTAGAAAACTGCTTCATGAGATGAAATGTAACCATAGGGACATTAATTATTAACAATGCTTGGTTAATGATAGCAAATACCATTTGGGTTTGCATTTTTCATCTCTATGTCTTTAAATTGCATTTGGAGAGGAATCTTTCTGGCATGCAATGTATATATAATTTCTTTACCATCTTTTCTTACACTAAACACAGGAAAATATCTTGACTAATTAGAGCAAGATTCTCAAAACAGAACAAATATTTCTTTTCTTAAATTAAAATAGCACATCTCACAGACTTCAAGGTGATAAAAAAAGATGTCCAACACAACAGCCTAATTCACTTTTTCAGGTGAAAACTAGTGTCGGTCAAAATTCACAACCAGTTCCAGATTCCTCTGTATCATAGCATTATCGACTTTGGAAAAAACGGTGAGTCATGTCATGCCTAAAACGCAGCCAGACTTGTGACTTTGCATTCAAATCACCTTTTCTAAACCTCAAGTGAAGCATTTGCAGCTAACAGAAAAAAATCCCTATCTATATTCCTGTTATTGCAAAATCAACTTTCAGGAGGCCTAACACTTTCATTTAAGTAACATTATACATCCCAGATTTCAAAGTTATACAGTATGCTTCTGCTCATTCAAACAGAAAGATCTTTGTTGTAGAACTTAAAATACTGTTCTCTATTCTATCATAAAAATATGCAGAAAAAAAAAAAAAAAGAAAAAAATTATCTGTTCAGGTTGTTATGCTTTGTACTGATAATTACCTGATCCTGTATAGTAGAATTTATTATCATGCATTTGTCTTCCTTGCTGGCACTCACCTGGGTAATTATGTTAGGAAAGTAGTCACTGTGGTTTCAGAATAAGACGAGAATCAATTTTTGACAGGTCACCATTGGCGACAATTAAAAGCAGCTGCTTCTAGCAGTTGGGTTTACACCGGTATGCTAGTTTAATGCAAACTATACCATCAATCCATAATGTAAATATCTTTTGAGGATTGAATTAGTTTGATTGAATGAACTCAGACATTTTACAAGCCAGAACAAGCAAAGTACTAGGATTTATCAGACAAATGCTAATTTAAATAATGCCAAGGATGTGAGTGCAAAAGCTGAAGTAAGGTAAGCGGATGGAAGCAAAGGGTGGTATGTTTAGCTTCTGATCACATCTCACTTCCCTTTTTAAACAAAAAGCCACACACAGTAGATGGCACCAGAGAGAAGAAACAGCAGTGCATCGCCGCCCTGGCAGCAGCATGGCCCCAGCCTAACATGGAGGCTACAACAGAGGTGAAAGATGGTCAGCTCTGCTCAGATGGCCTCTGCTCTGGCCTGCCAGCACCCTGCACTCCAGCCACCAGACCTGGAAATGCCTGAAAGGCTAAAGCAAAGATTGGTTCACAGATCTACCCACCAGGCTGTAGGGAAAGGGCTTTCTTCCTTGCCTCCCTGGACTCCCTTCGACCCGTGCGCCAGAAGCAGGGAGTGAGAGGGAAAAGACCATGGCAGCATCACCTTGGATGGGGAACAGGCAGTGGCACAAGTCCCCCAGACACGTTTGGGGCTGCCTCCTCCCCTCCCTATGTGAAATCCATTAAAACCCCTGCAACCCTTTCCACAAAATGCCACAAAATGCACAGAATAAACAAAAAACGAGGGGGCTTTTTCTCCCACTGGTGATTTTGCTTCACGTCTTTGCATTTACCTTAATACAAAATCCACGGAAGTGGATCAGGTTTGTGATATAGTTAAAAAATGCAAAAATGAGAATGGATAACTGAACTGAAATGAAAACTGTTCATACTACTTCCCACAACACAGTCAAAAAAGTAACACTGCATTCCCCGACCTGATCTGCCATCATACCAAACTCTTGGTATCGTTAATTAGTAAGATGCTTAATTTATTACTTGCCCCCGATTCTGAGGTTTATAGTGCGTGGCACAAGCTGAGATATTGGTATACAAGGTTTCGGCTTATATTTCACAAACATGGTGCCTCCGGTGTAAAATCTGACAGGCTGACTGTGAATTTGAAAAGGGAATTTGATACCAGGATTTGAATCAAGGCACAGAAGTACAAATGGAATCTTTTAATTAAATTCATGACTGAGTCGTATCAAGTGTGTGCTCCTCAAAGACAGGCTTGCAGAAGAAATTTTTGAACACAGATCTGCAGAGTTAAGCATCACAAACCCGTAGCTGTTATGACAGAAGCCTGGTTTGTATCGCTCTATCTCAAGAAGGAAAAAACCAAACATTATCCATAGAGCTTTTTGTGGGGAGTACTTAAAACAGCAAAAGAGCTTGTTTCTGGCTAGACCTTCATCTCTTTGGTAGGAAGCACGTGATGGAGTCACTAGACCCACGCAAAAGCTTTATCTGCCCCTGAAGGCCCATTGACTCAAACCACAAATAAAGACAAATATACCCTTACTTGGTAGATGTGAATAGAAGGGACTGTTGAAAAAGCACACAAGCCTAGGATATGCTTCATTGTGGTGGGAGCAAGAAGTTGGACCATTTGTTCTGTGAGCTGAGCTTCCTCCACTGCAGCCACTTCTCTACCAGAGTTGCAGGGAGCATCGCTGTGCACCTGCAGAGCTCAGACTTGCTCAGACTCCAGTTCATCTGGGAAAGACCTCTTCTAGATAGAGAAACCTTCAACCACCTAAGGGCAAAAGTTTGCCTAACCACTCCATATGTCAGAAAACTCCTTAGATAAAGGCAAGCCCTTGGTGTGCCTCTCTAATCTTAAGCACCTGACCTGGTAGTATTAGCTGATCTTTCAGAGGATGGAAGGAGTATGGGCACAACTGAAAACCACTAGACATTCACCTTCACTAATGTTTCATTACTTTCCTAACGCAGATTTAGTAAATAACCAGATTTGGTCTAGCTTTCTCAAACTTGTAGTGTTGGAATATGTTTTATTTTAATCCAAGCTAAATCACCTAACCTTAATAAAGGATTTATATTTTGAGGAAAGAGCCTGTGCAATGATTTAGGCAGAGCTAAATGTAGACTGACATGTTAATCTGTTGTATGTATCAGGTACATATGGATTTACTTGTAATCTATATTCTTTCTCCTCTAGTAAGGAAAGATACAAGACAGGAGACCATTCAGATTCAAACTATCTCGTACAGTTGTCCTAACAAAATTAACTCACTCAGGCATTTTATACAAGGGAATCCATTCTATATGTCCAAAATCATGCCGACAAAATCAAGAGCACATTTTCATACTAGTGCTGGGGTGGGCACTTGATGCCAGAAGTACCCAGAAGGAAGCATAAGAGGTGCTGCAAAAAATGTCAGTGGCACAACTGCCCTTTCTCATAGCTCTTGCTTATCAAAGCCTCAATCTCATATTCCTAACGGAAATGATATAAGCTTTTTCCCCTTCCGTCTTACCCTGATGTGGAGAAGAAAACTCCATCTTCATATGTAACATGCAAAAAATTATTGCCACCAGGTAACACAACAAATTTGAGATGAGTATGGGCTGAAAATAGCACCTTAGTGGAAATATATTTGTACCATTAATGTTATTGCACATATAGTTTGGATAAAATATAAGTAGATTAGAGTTATAGCAACTGCAGTTTAGACATATGAAACTACTGAATTTCTACATCAGTGATTCATCAGTGATCAACCTTTCTGGCACACCTAGATGGTGGAATTCTCTGAATGTAGACATGGAGGTAGAAAGTCATCTTTCTTTCTTATAACTACAAGTGATTGCTTATACTCGGGGTTGATTTCATGGGACACACAGGAAAAGTCTGCCAATTCATGCATCATCCTTGGCCTGAAACTAACAGCAAGTATTTGCAGCCAGTGTTCCAGAAGCTATTGGAATCAGGGGGGATGCAGGAAGCAAATGGAATATGGAAATATGGGGAAGGGCGAAGAGAAACAAAAAAATTCATCCTCAGTACTATGAAGAGCATGCACAGATATACAAGGTCCGTTATTCACTTAAGCAAGGTGTTGATGAGCATATTTTCAATGGAAAAATAAAATGAGATTTGTTCCTACTGTAGCTCCAATGGATTTGTCAACACAAAAGGTGCTAAATGTTAAAGTGTTAAAAGGTGCTAAATACTACTAAATTAAAAAAGTTATCTATATCCTTTTTTATGATAAAAAAGAATGAAATAACAGGAAAAAAGGATTATTTAGTGGCCTGTATTGCAGAGGGAAACAATGAAAATTATGTGTATTTTGCTGTATTAAAATGCTGATGCATAATACAGGATAAATGGCAACAGCCCTCACAGAGAAAAGCAAAATTTTCATTAAGAAAAACCTTTCTATGTAATTTTGGTGGGGGGTTATTGTTTTTTATATGCAGTATATGACTACCTGCTCTGAGCACTAGCAATTTTTCAGAGCTGTATTTATTTTTAGGCTGTTTGCAAAAGCTGGCTGTCCAACCTCAAAAGCAAAAGCATCACTTTAGTCAGATTCCCTTCTATAGATACATTGTAGAAGTCTTCAAGTCACAGCATATTTTAAAATCCTCTGTTCATCCCCCTGATTCAGTGCTTAAGGGGTCTTATACAGAGTCTACTGTATGTTTCGTTTAAATTCTAGTGCTGTCATCCAGGCCAAGAATCTCAGCTTTGGGATTCTTTGCCCGTCACCTTTAATATGCGTTACTATGGGTACTGGAAAGCCTATTACTGTACACAGAGAAGNAAAAGGGGGAAGAAGATAAGAGGATTCATGGCCACTAGTAGGATATAGGATGTAATTTTATAAATTATCTTTCTCTTAGAAGAGCTGAAAATCTTAATATAGTTAGAACCAAAGAAAAATTGGAGAGATCAGTATTTACAACACTGTAGTGTCACACAGAGCATATATTACACACTGTGTCTTCCTATGCTTCTCACTTCTTTTGGAATACTATGGGAAGTAAATATCATTCACATAAGAACAGCACTCTGTCAACAAGTCTTTTTTACCACTGAAATAATCAATGAAGAAACAGCAATCTGCCCTGCAGCCTTCTGCAGTCTCCAACGTCTACAATAAGGTTTCTACACGTTGGCAGTCAATACAGTTCAATTAATGTTTAATTCATGTTTTCTTCCTGAAGCAAGATGAAAAGACAGAACATTTATCAATAGCAGAGCTACAGCAAAAACAAACACTTTTTTGTTCCAATACTGCTGTCTTTTTGAGATTCATGGTACTATATCCAAGAAAAGCCAAACTGTCATCTGTCATTTATTTTCCAGATCTGGATTAAGTTCCGCAGATGCTTAAATTAATATATTAGTGTAAAAATACATGGTGGAGGCAATTCTTCAGTGAATGCAACAGCCAAACTGAAGCAAAACATCGCCATTTTTGTTATTTTCAATTAAGATATTCTGGAAACTATACACAATCTCATCATACTTAAGTACTCATCAGCTAAAACCTGTCTCACTAAAAATCTCTCCTCTCCTTATTTCTGGCTATCGGCTAGATTGCTGGACATTGAAGTGAATGCTGACTGCTCCTAAGAGGCTGGCAAAGAACTCCCCGCTGAACTACCATGATCCCTCTCTTGACAGCAAGCATCTGTCTTGCTGAAGATGCAGAGTGTTTATCTCCATATTAGGCTTGACTCAAACATCCAAGGCTCTAAAAATAAGTTTAAAATCTAATTCATGTCTATGGCCTAACTAATCACCTAGCAAGCTTCATAAATGCTTTTTCATTGTTTCCTTTTTAGCTTCCTCTGCTTAATCACCAGATACAGTTATTCACAGTGCAAGTCCACATTAACCTCTTAGACCCAACATGAATACAAGTCATTCACCCGGATAGTTTGGTGAAGAGAGAACATGAGCCAACCAAGGTTATCTTATATTATTAACATCTTCAATAATTTGATCAGCTGGGATAGTTTAGTACAAAATATGCTCTGCCCATTATCCTGAAACTTCTCATACCAAAATGTTGACAAATTCAAAGAAGTAGAAAAAAAAATGCTTTGGATTTGGTACTGGACCAGTAGAAATGACAGAAGAAAGCAGGCAACATTTTCACGTACTTCTCAGAGTACCAAACGTTTTGCACAAAGATCAGCATTCTACACTGAAGACATATTCTGCAGCACCTGCCAAGAGATGAAAACACCAAGGACCAAGAGCTGATTAGAGCAGAATGAACCACACAAAGTGTTTTTTTGGTTAACACCACTCTGGAAAGAAACTAGTCTCATAGCAGCAGCACTTCTGCGCCAAGGTACACAACAATCACCACAACAACACCACAAGCAACAGCATTCAGAAACTTTCATGCCAGGATCTGGAAACCCCACCAGAGACAACTGCAGCCTTTAATAAGCACATTGGTCTTTTTCATCTCTATCAGAAGATATATGTAAATTTGGGCATGTATCCTGAAAAATAATTAGCAAAATGCAGAGTACTGACCTGGATCAACAAGTAACTAATATGTCAAGCAGGACATGATATTCTGCATGAGACTAATGAAAACATTTTCAGGTCTACCAAATGGAACACAGGAAGTAAGACTAAAGGAGTGGATGTTGTTTAGTTTAAATAAGAAAATACTTTAAAGGAAAAACAGCAGTCTTCAAACACATCAAATATGTAAAATGCAGGTAGAAAAAGGGAGAGAGAAAAGTTTTGCCTCATCTACCATAGGCTTGATAAGGTGGCTTTAGGTTCAGTTCAGAACACTTCAGTTGGGAATAGGATGCATGGAGAAGGAACAGGTGACCTGGAGGTCTCTTTCACTCTAACAAGATGGCCTAAAACCTCTCAGAAATGGCACAGACATCAGGTGACCCTACTCTCAGGCAGAGGGATAGGCAGGTAATCTGCCAAGATCCTTTCTGGATTACTCTAATTGAAGGATTGCACAGACCATTAGCAAGAATGGATGACATCCATTGTAAACATCCATCCGTAGATGATATCCATAGTATACATCCTACCCAGTGGAGTCCCCTAGATAATGAAGCACTTTGTGGAGGCTGAAGAGCACAGGATTCAGTGTGCAGTCTGGATAATTACAATAAATTTACCAGTAGAAGGGAAAACATCAGGAGAAATAGCTGTATATGTAAAAAGCGTGGTTGTATGTGACTGATTAACAAGGGGCCACTCACATGCCTAAGAAACTTGTTCCCCATGGAGTGGAGTAAACCACCATGCATCAACCTTTCACGTGCAGAAGGATGAACCTGGCATGTCAGGCCACATGTTAAGGGAGACAGATGTAATACTTGCCTGTCCTCACGGTCCTTAGCCCATGGAATAGTTTGGGAGATAGGATGAAGAGCCAAATTTGTTTTAGAAAAAGAATCCCATTCCAAGGAAAGTGCGAGAAAGGAAATATACTTTAAACAAAACCAACCAACCAACCAAAAATCCCACAAAAGAAAATAACAAACCAAAATAGACCACGTGTGTAAAGGTACCAATACTTGGAAGACCACTATTTACACATGAAACAGTATGGGACAAATCTTATCAGGAGGGAAAAGACCAGTCAGACTCAAGTAAAAAAATCCTAATGAAAAGACTGTCCAGGCAGCTGCAAAATGGAGAGTTCAATAAGACAGTAAATGATAACTCCACATCAGGTGATGGATTTTGATTCTTTCACTTTTATCAGATTATGCTGAGTACATGAGAAAATAAAAGTGGAAAGGATGTTTCTTGTCTCATAAGCACAGTTCAGATAAGGATAAGAAGGAAAGTTGTGCTTCCCTTTCAAAAGGCAATGGACTGAGGAGGTATTGTTATTCAGCTGCCAAGAGCTCTCTCCCTTATGTATAGACATCAGTGTTTTCTCTGAGATATTGTCTGATATCTTAATTGGAGGCTACCTTTCACATATGCCCATAGAGAACAGAGGCGCTGATTCACTTTCTTGCAGGGAGAAAGACCGCCATAGACCCTACCAGCGCTGATATTATCTGGAAGGGGGTGCCGCAGCGTTAATACGCACAGCCTCATAAGCTTGTGGGCTTCAAGGAGTTTCCTTTATGCTATTCTGGATTTTTATGGTGTGAAAATTAGCCCCTGTTCCAAGGGAATCCCAGTGCAACTTCCATCTCTTGGGACTTCCTAGATCAGAAGGGCCTGTACAAGCCGGAGTCAAACCTGCCAAAGTGCTGAGAGAATAAAACAAACCAAAAATAACCCCACTGAATTGTGAGCAGGCAAGTACAACTAGTAACTCCCCAGTAAAATATCACACAGGAAAACAGAGAAAAGCCCTGTACTTGTCTACTGTGGAAGTGGTCACTGCAGTTATAATAGCATCATAGAATGATTAGAGTTGGAAGGGACATTAAAGATCATTGAGTTGCAACCACCCTGCCATAGGCAGGGATGTCTCCCACTAGAGCAGGTTGCTTAAAGCCCCATCCAGCCTGGTCTTGAACACCTGCAGGGATGGGGCATCCACAACTTCCCTGGGCAACCCGTTCCAGTGCCTCACCACCCTCACAGTAAAGAATTTCATTCTAGGATCTAATCTGTCTCCCCTCTTTCAATTTAAAACCATTACCCCTTATCCTATTACTACAACTTCCTGACAAAGAGTCCCTCTCCAGCTCTCCTGTAGGCTCCCTTCAGATACTGGAAGGTCTCCCCAGAGCTTTTTCTTCTCCAGGCTGAGCACTCCCAGCACTCTCAGACTGTCTTCACAGGAGAGGTGCTCCAGCCTTCTGATTGTTTTCATGGCCCTCTGCTGCAGCCATTCCAACTCTGCTGCAGCCATTCCAACAAGTCCACGTCCTTCCTGTGTTGAGGACTCCAAAGCTGGACACAGTACTCCAGGTGAGGTCTCACAAGAGCAGAGTAGAATCACCTCAATCTTGACCAACTAAATGGCTGTTAAACACCTGCTAGGTGAAATGCTTAAAGTAAAAGATTTCAACACTTAGCTCAAGAATTCACGAATTCACAAATTCAGTGAACATTTCCTTGTCTGCTAGCTAGATTAAAAGAAAGAACATTTGTCAACAGGAGGGAGACAGCAAAAATCCAGCTTTGCACTCCAATCCTAATTTACAAGAGTACCATGGTCCAATTTCTAGGTAAAAGATGTCTTCAGAGGGAGGCCAAAGTTGAGATTGCAAACCATAAAAAAACTGCTGGGACACAGACGTCACTGATGATATATCCTTTAGGCAAAGTCAAATTTATGATCTAGTTAAAATAGAATATCCTGTCATCTAATGTCATCACAGTGCTAATGAGATCTATCTGTTGCAACAAACTGTCTTCTCAAGTAAAATACATGGATTTTCCTTATTTCCTTTTTCTGGTTTGCCTCTAGTTTTATGCTAGGCAGTGAGCATACTGCAGGTGAGTTTTTTTACCAGGTGCTTTGCTATGTTTGTGCATTCACTTCCACTGCAAAATAGCACCTGTATTCAGTAATACAAAATCAAATACTGACAAAAAATGCAGACTTACATGTTCCACAAAGAATTAAAGAGTAAGGGGAAGTGTAGAGGAAAACATCTTTTATTTTGCAGGCATCTGTAGGGTTTTTTTGAGCCATAAGAAAAGCAGTGATTAATCACAGCCAGATGTCATGGAACAGGACACATAGTGTGATGTGTATGTGAAAGGCAGACATTATCGGTGGAATCACAAATCCCACCTTTCCTAATTGGAGATCTCCTTCAACCAAAGTGAAGAGTATACTGAATACACTCATTTTGAAACCTGTGACTTCTATCATAATAATTCGGGGGGTTGACAGCACCATAAGAAGCTGAGAATTCCCAGATTCTGGTTTATTCCTCATATGTCTACCCTTTCCAAAAATACATTGATTTTTTATAGGTATGACAAGCTGGTTCAATTCATCTCTATATGAAGCAATCTTTCATATCTGTACATGAATACTAGAAGATATTTTGAGCATACCAGAAAGGGTAAAAAATGCAAACTGCTATAGGCTCACATAGCTGGCAGGATGACATCTAGAAAACTGTAGAACTGCTGCAGTTTCTACAATATAATGCCACTGCATCAGATAATATACTACTTGGTGGAAACTGCTAAAAAGCATATAAAGGAAGCATAAGGAGAGAGAGAGAAAAAACCCAAATGTGTGCAGTAATAAATACAACTACTGACCTTCTGATTGTTTTCCTCTATTCTCCTCACCCCAGCTGCTTTGATTTTAGTGTAGTGTAGTCTTTGNAAAGGGGGGGGGGGGGAGGGAATTAACCCTAAGAGGAAAGAAAAACCTTTGTAGATTTCATTTGTTCCTAGTTCTTCAAGCTAATCCATTTGCAAGTCAATCTTACCAAAAGGGTGATAGATTCATTATTGCAATGTTCCAAGGAAAAGAAGAAAACCTAAACCAGCTCACACCGAGCAGTCTCCGTAGCCAGAAAATTCAAATACACAGTTTTTTCTCTCTGCATCCCCTCCAGCTCAGTTACTGGTTGTAGCCTGCACACCATGCACTTCCAAGAGAACCTTTCAATTCAACTAAACTATAAACATTTGAGCATTAGAGAGAAAAGAAAACCGTGCAACCATCTAGGTTCAATCGCTAACAGAGCATTGAAAACAAAGGGTTCCTTTTATTCTCTGGACTATATATCACTTTCTATACCCCTATGCTTCCCAAAAATTAAGCAGAAGCTCAAAAATATTGTAATGTCCTGACCCCAGACTTGCAGAATTTGCTGCTGAAACTCCCCTACAGCAGTACTGCATCTAAAGCTAAAGCTTTATTGTTTAATTGTTTTCTAGCCTGCTAACACAGCCCTTAAAAATGAAATCTGAATATCAATTCAGGCAGTGTCATTTCTGAGACTACAGCAGAGTTTAGAAACAAAGCCACAAAATTATAGATAATACAAAAAATAATATTGAAATTATAAAGTCTGTATGCTAAGATGAACCTCTGTTTTCTCAGCTTTGTATTGTGTTAATATGACTAGCCATATGACTATTTAATTACTTCATTGAGGTGCTAAATCTAAATAGGAAAGATGACAGTGAAATGTGAGCTCTGCTAGAGCATCACTGATAACCTGTTTTCACAAAAGCACAGACAGCAGACTTATTCAGGTCTTCTCTGTTATCAAAAGCTCTAACTTTCCCAACTCCAAATTTCCCTCATGGTTTTATAGGAGCCAGCGACACATTCTCATCAGACAAAAATCGTTAGAGTGTGGAAACTTGAAATTATGAAATCATAATACCAATACTGGAACTGAACACAACAGAGTACCTCATGGGACTCCAGGCAAGATGGTGCTGCTCGCTTTCCTATACTATGCCCCTCCACCCTCCATTTTATTTAAGATAAAATAAACTGCTGGCAAAATTCCACAGCTGAAAACCACACAATACAGACATTTTTATGTAGGTCTTGGGTCCAGCTTGCGGTGTGCCAGACAAACTGCTTTTACTCCTTTCCTGTCAGGATGCAACATCATTAAAAACAATGGCTAGTGGGCTTGATATTCCACTGCCATCCAAGCAGGTCTTAATTGCAGCAAGGGCAGTTTCTGCCAGCTTTTCAAAACCAGGGCTTCTTTTGCCAACTTCATTAAGCTTATTCTTACAGTGCATCATTCCCCTGTTTACCATCAGCTCCTCCTGTAATGAAATGCCCACTCGAATATTGGCTCATCAAAGAACATTATGAGTATCCATACGCTGAATCTCATGGTATTGCCAATTGTTCTGAAAAGTTACAAACATTAGGAGTTAATGATCACCCAAATAGGCTTTTCTATTGAGTTTAATTTTACCTTTTTCTTATTCTCACTCAGGAGCAGGTGATCAAGATTTTCTTAAAAAGCTTTAATAAATAAGCTTGAGGGGAAAAGGCTGAGCATCCAACTGATTTATCTGTGCCTACTAATGCTGTGAAACGGTAGTAAACCGTGGGTAACTTGTTCTAAGCTCATCTTTTTTCTTGTATTTTGTAAGCACCAACCTTGTGCCGTCTTGAATGATAGTGCTTTTTGTCTCTTTTTCCCTCCAATCTAATACCTGTCACAACCATCACAGAACCAAGTGCCTTCTCATAGGCTTTAGTTAACTCACTGATCCATGGAAAAGCAGAATCTGGATTCTGCAGAAGTGTTTGCTTACTGTAACCTATATTTGCTTTCAGCTTGCTTATGAAAAACTACATTTGTGTATATTTTAGATCCTTCACTTGCTTTACCTTTTGATGAAGAAAGCAGTCAAATACAAGCTCAGCTAAGGTAGTGGGTCAACAATGTCTAAATTTTAACAATGTTGTGTTATAAAATATCCCTGGAGATTTGAAAGGGTGGGAGGAAGGACTCAAAAGCACATCAAATTAAACATCTTTGAGTCCTCAGGGGAAGAGCCAGAGAGGGAAGGGGAAAACTGTCATCTCATTCTCCAGTCAATATTACTTGCAGATGCAGGTTAGAAAGCAGGCATTCTGGGGAGAATAAGGATCCATTTCTTAAAACAATCTTTCACCATATTCACCTACTTGTCTCTTTCTTAGTGCTAGTCATCAGTATTTCTTCCATTTTTATAATAGGACTAATGTTTAGTGGGTTTTGTCTTATTTTTTTTTTTTAATGAAGTCCTCTGAAACATTTGTTCAAAATCTTCACCAAAATTCCAACCCTGAATAACAGGCTTTATTAAGGAAAGGTTTTTATACCTCCTTTTTTCAAATAAACCATTGCATTCCACCAATAATTATTTAAAATTAAATTTTAAAAATAAAAGCAACAGGGACATCAGAATCTATCTATAATTGATTATGGAATTAAATTGATCAGCTAGGGGTAGCACATGTGACTTGTTACATGCTTTCATACCTCACATCATGTGCTGGAAGTTCTGAAGTTTTAAACATGGGTTCTGCTCCCAATTATGGGTCTGCAGGAAAGCTACAGGCTATAGATTGGCTGGTTGCTAATTAAGCAGCAAAATGCAATTCCTGCCTCTTCCCACCTTTGTACTGGATGACCTTCCTTTTCCCTCCCTCCTTAGAAAAGAAAATTAGTTCCCCTGGCAAGTGACATTGTTCACCTCCTCTGTGTTCTTCCCATCGACCTGATATAATGTTTTCTGCTACAGAATGACCACCATCCATAACTTTCAGTAAAGAAATAATGACAAAACTGATTATTTTCTTTAAGACCCAGAATGCAAGAAAGGTTTCCTATTTTTTTCAGCTGCTACAACTTGCATTGCTGTCTGCATCAACACCAATAGCACACCCTACCAAGCCAATATGTCCCTATCTGTAACCCTTCCTAGGTGTGTGCAAAATGCACCACTACAGCTCTCTTCTAGTCTTCTCTGAGTACCCAACAGGCATACAGCTAACACACCAGGAAGGGTGGTATTCCTAGAAATCCCAGCTTTGTGGAGAGAAGCATTAAGTACAACCAAAAAAAGAAAAAGGCAGGTGAACACGGTGCCAGAGCACACACCCGCAGCACTCACTGCAGCCAGGGGACTGTGATACAGTCATGTTGGGAGCAGAGCACGTGGTAGCAGCTGTGAATAGATGAGACAGACAGAAGAGAGGGCAAAAGCTGAAGGAGTTTCGGGTAGTCCACAGAGAGAAACTTCAGAGGTTGGATTTCTGATTTTTGCAATGGTGGTTTTGGACCAGTGCCAGGTGATGAGCCAGTGTTTGTAACTAAAGGGGTTCTGTAATGGGGATATCTACAGCGGTGTGACAGCCTGTCACCACCAGCAAAGTAAGATAGCACTGCAGAGTTAATAAGCCAGGGAGACTGTAAACACAAAGAAAACAGAAATAGAGTAAGGAGGAACACAAAGTGATAAGACACAAAATACATGGGACCCCATGCACAAAAATAACATTTCTGCAC
This sequence comes from Jacana jacana, assembly GCA_013400555.1. Taxonomy (NCBI): domain Eukaryota; kingdom Metazoa; phylum Chordata; class Aves; order Charadriiformes; family Jacanidae; genus Jacana; species Jacana jacana. The sequence continues at coordinate 23,859 of VZTM01010972.1, read as the reverse complement.
ACAGAACTGGCTTTGAGTTTTTGTTTTCAAACTTTACAACCCAGTATTCTAGGAAAGCTGCTTTAAATTCTTCCCATCAACCCAAAAAACTAAGTGTACTATACACATAGCCCAATGGCACAATGCACTCACTTCCACCTATGCCAATACTCAGATTTACAAGTAGTTTACATAGTCTGCTAAAATGTGGGACATCCCACATGTTGGCTTTCTCCTGCCCAGGGATGGAGAGTCTTCTGCATAGATGAGGACATTCTTGGAAAGGGCAAAGTATTGTTTGGCTCACAGCAAATGGGAGAAGTGTGCTTGGCTGGCTACTAGGTAAGCTGGCCAAAGTGTGAACAGGTAACCAAAATCAGCTCTAAAGGAGAAAGCCCCAGAAGAAAGCTGTCTCTCTCCTCCTGATAAGTAAAATGGTACAGTTATGGATGAGAGAAGACATATCACATGAAGGTCAGAGGGGCAGGAACCTGCCATCAGGACATTACAACAGGAGGGAAATGAGGAAGCAGACTTTGGTAAAAGATGGAAACTGGGACCTGTCCTAACAAACTGAAATTTCTTTGGCCACCTACTCTGTTGTTCAGGGCATCCCTGAACATCACAGATATGAACCACAACATGCGCTGCCAATATTCAGTACCAATACCAGCTCAGGGTCCAGGCTGCACGTCTTTTCCCTTAGATAGTATGGGTCTTCAGAGCTTTCTTCAGATCTCCCAAAAGCATGGTGAAAATCATGTGCAATGTTCCTGTTATTTGTAATAGCAGAGTCCATCCTGTTCTTGGCAGGGCGTCACCATTTCATTACTGGGTTGCTTACAGCACACAGTGGAAAATTGTAAAAAATATCAGAACATGGCAAATACTGAAAAGAGAATTGTCTGAAAATTCAGACACTATGTGTCTATCTTGGGGTTCAAAGAAGAATAAAAAGCTTCTATTTATTGAGTAAATCAGAATGCATCATTTGGCCTTTAGCAAAAAAGAAGCAGTTTGAATGCTTAGCCTATGTGGTCTCAGTTTCCTGCTTATTCCTCTGCAACTAAATGCACACAGATGCAGCAACTCTTCCCTCCTTTCTTTCTCCAAACTTGGCTTTATAACCCAGTAACCTCTTTTCTTCTTACTTTGGTTACCTCCACAGCTGGATCCTTTTTAATTTTGGACACACCCAGGTTTTAGGGGTATGGAGAAAAAAAATAGCCAATTAAATCATCAAAAGCCCTGAGCATCATTAACATTCATTTACAGCATGAAAAGAGCAGAACACCTTCGTGGTGCTTGCCAATTACGTGATATTTCAGCCAAATGTATTCAATAATGCCAGAATGAAAATTCCAAATTCTGCATGATATTCATTTCTAAACCCTGTTAGCTTAATTAACTCTTGCTTAAATGTGCACTGATCTTAGACCCAAAGCATGTTGAATGAGGTATTTTTCATTAGGCAAAAGAAAGGATTTGAAATGTGCAAACCATTTGTAACAACAGAGAAGACTCCCTTCCCAAAATTGTATACAATGCACATCTAATACATGGTCAGTGGAGGTTTATATTCCATTTGTACTTTATTATGCTCTTGTCAGTTTTACTTGGATCACGAAACATCATTCAAGCAATACCATTCACCAAACATAGAAGATAATATTCTGTATTGTCAGTACCATTTAAATGCAAGACCAAGTAGTATGAAAAACGATTAAACCATCCAATAACAATTGTATTTAACCTTTGTTGCCACTGCCAAATTCACACACTGAGTGGTTGGTGAAATTAATAGAGGCACAAGTCCAGATACCTAAATCCTGTACCAGTGGGCATACAGCTATTTCTAAAAATAAATAATGAAAAGCAGAGAACAGGTTTATATTTCTTACTAGAACTGTAGATTTTTTTTTTAATTAACATAGATCCACAAATAACTAGAAGATGGTGCACTTCACTACCAGCTAATAAATTTGTTGCTTGCAAATCCACTATTATATCAGAATATTTTGCTGGTTTAAAAAAAATAAATTCTCATATCTGGATGTGATAGACAATAAGGCAGAGGTTACAGTTGCCAACAAGAAAGTAATCTGGCTACACCCCAAAGCAGGCAATTTATTATCAGAAGAGACAGGCACACCTGGCTGTCAGAACAGACAGTTAAATGGGATACTGACCCTCTGCTCTGTCCTAGAACTGAGACTGCAGAAAGTTCATTCCCCACAGCATCCAGTGCATTGTAAGAGGCAGCTTCTAAAAATCACAGCTGGATGAGTCTGTCCTCCTTTCTCTACTCAAAGTGAATTCTGAAGTGTATTCTAGGCCAGCTGAAGAAGCAAAGGACTGTATTAAACTGATGTCACCCACATCATGCATCCCTCACCTACTGCTTCAAAATAAACCATAAGTGAATAGCACTTTTCTATAGGCACAGAGAGGCATACATGGCACAGAGAACTCAAACAGATGCAGATGAGGCATTCTGTAGCCATTCTTCTGTCATTAGGTACATTAAAGCAGAAGAAGATACCATGACAGGTCCAAAAATAACTTCACTAAGTTAAACAGTGGTGGTCTGTGACTGTGGGCTATACTTTACGTGGCCAGTCAGTTGCCAGCACAGTAAGATTTCCCATCTTTCCTGAATGTTAAACGGAGTGAAAATACTTCCCTGTCGCTTTCAGATAGGAACATTCAGACCCCAGAAGGCTATACGATCTCTGTCTTCTAGCATCTGCAAGTCCAGAAAAACCTCCAAAGAGCATTGTGATTTCTGTTTCTTCTTTGTGATTCAGGTGCACAGAGTGGTGCATAAGGTCCTGCACTTATTTCTGCTGGGGTTTCCTTTGGTGTACAATTTGCTCCATCCCGTCACTGACTTCATCTCCACATTCCCCACTCATGAAGTGCCCATTTACTTAGGACTTCCTGTGTGCCTGAATGACCACAGCAGGTTTATGCAACACTTTCTGAACACAGAGCTACTTTCACCACACAAGTTAAGGAGCTAGGTCTCCTGCTCATCCCAAATATTCTCCTTCTGCTAAGACCCTCTACCTACCAACATTTCTGATGCACTTATTCTGTATATATGAGAATTTTTAATCAGCATCTGGATATCTTGTCAAAAGCTACTCTTATTCTTCTTAATAAAATATCCTACCTTCTCTGCAACTGGGCACCAGCAGATACTTGCTCTTTACTCACCCACTGCAATTTCCATTCACATAATACACAACACTTCAAAGTAACCCTTTGAACCTGAATAGGACTACAACCCTCATACATACAACATAATTTTACTTGCTAGAAAATGCTTGGTTTAGCATGAAGTCAATTAGCATACTGATAGATCTCTTCCCCTTCCAGTCACAATATAAAAACTTAACGCACTGTTATAATAATTCAGTGCACATCAAATGTGACTTCTTTTGATGCAGCCACCTGCTGTCACTTTAGTGCATTTTCCTGGCACAAGCGCGCACACTGTTTCATGTGAAAACATTTAAGTTGGCACTCAATTCAATTAATTTTTCGTCTAAGTTGAAAAATTCAAGCACAGATGTATTCATCTGTTCAAAGAATGAACATTTTCAAGTTAGGAAAAGAGAGAAAGAGGAACTGTTCCATTTCTCCAGCATTTGAGTCAGTAATGACTTTGCACTGAAGCTGCAAAGTTAATCAGTCATTTCTTTATCTAGTTTGTGTTAGAATCTACCCAACACAGGGAAAAGCACACAGCTCCTCAACACTTACCATGATAAAAATAAGACCAAGAGAAAGAAATGAGAAGGTGTGGGAAGTACACAGGTCATTTATCAGAGCAAGGGAACTCTGGTCATTCTTTCTTAATAGGAAAACAGGAGTCAGAAAAAGAAAGTGGCAGCGGGAGAAAAAATTCATACACAAGTGCATCATGTTTATATGCCATATTTTCCAGTCTCACAGCCAACAAGTCACTGCCATTATGTTTGTTAGAAAGTTAGGATATTTATGTGCATAAAAACACCTATTTGATTTCCTACAAAAGTATGTTTTCATCTTTCCTGCATAACATTTAAGTTAATTTGCTAACACCATTTTCTTCTTTCTCACACAAGGTACTTGCTGTGTTTGCTGGCAATTATTTAAGTTCTGTGTTTACAGTACTGTCATACAAAATGGGTTTACAGTCTGCCATTGTAGTGTTTGCAGTTCTTCAATGGCTCTACTTCCACCTGATGTCTTCTTGGCTCTTCCCATGCTATGGTATACAGGTGCATGAAATGTACTGCTCACATAAAGGTTATTTGTAATAGGTTCTTTTCCAAAAAGATGCCCATGTATATGACATAGGAGTCTTCCCACTTTGCAGCTCTCTGAATACACATATGTGCTATATATGTACATGTACAATAAGCTCTTCTGAATCACCTTGCGTGGCAATAAAATCTAACAAAAACAAAAGTAAAAAAGCCCCCATTAAACTCAGAAAAAAAGCAGAAAGGAATAAGATGTTGAGGATGCTACCATTTTTTCACTGATCCTTCAAGGGCAGGGGCTGTTGTCCTCCTTTTATGAAGCTGCCAAGACTGAACTGCCAGATAAACTAGTGCTGAGAATTTTGTTCATCCAGATCTGTTTCCAGAGATTGCAGAACACAGGAGAAGAGCTGGCAAAGACACAATGTGCCCTTTCCAATTTTATCTCCGTACTGGTGTTATCATTAAGACTGAACCTGCAAGTAGAGAATACCATCCATGCTAGCAGTGCTCAGAGGTCCATCAGATTTGCTGTCACTAGCTCGCTAATTGATTTTGTTTCTCCCATTTCTGGGTCAGTGAATTCTTATATGTGGCTATTTTTCAGGCAAGTATTAACCACAGTAGAACCCTGACTATTAATCCAGTGTACTTCAGCTTGGAGGGGGGGGGGGAAACACAGATTTTGGTGCAGAGTCGTTTCATTAGCATATATTTGTGCAGATGCATGTGTACTTAACTTCCAGAATTTCACCTTGGATGAGAAAACATTCCCTTGAAGATACAAAGGATTAGGAAGTACAAAACTTCTCCTCATTACAATACTTACAGGTTTCTGGCCTTGAGCTCTATTCTTTATTTCAAGTAAATGTCTCCTATGAGTTTGAAAGGCAGAGGTAAACAAGGCGTACAACATATTTATGTGTGAAAAGAATGAGTTAAAAAGAACGACTGTCCCAGGATTTAACATATTCTTTAATAAAACATTTTTCCCAACAAAAAAAAGTCTCTATGGGGTAGTGAAATTGTATCAGATTCCTTGACTCCCTGTTTCAGTTTATTTTTTCTGCAATTTCTTTGGGGACCTCTTTACCATTTTAAATAAAGCATTTCAGCTTCACCAATTATCAAAAAACATGGATTTAGACAAGACCTCATATGACTTAAAAAAGCAATCAGAGACATAATTACAGTCTTTTGTTAAGTTTCTTTTGTGACTGAAAAAGGGGCAGCAACTCCACTGCTCAGTTCTCCCTTGGTTGCTCAATTCTGCTCCATACAGAAATGGTGTGTTTTGCATTTTTGCTTTAGTGTTGATTTCTGTAACACTGATTTCAGGATGGAAAAAAAGCCCAAAGCGAGGGAAAAATATTCAAATTGCTATAAGAAAGATATTAACAGCACTTTGCAACCGAAAAACACGGTAAACTGACTGTAGGTAGCTTCTTTGAGTCATCAGCTTTTTCTCCCTGAAGATGTATTTGTTTAGACTTCCATCCTTTCTCTAGTTCTTTACCTGGCAAGGAATGACTCCACAAGGAAATAAAGCGAGAACAATGCTGAACAAATTCAAATACGCTATCTGCCTGTCTGCCTCTGTGAACTGGTAGAGGCATCTCTATCAAAATGCCAACAGGCATGCAGGGTCTGTAAATTGTACAGTGCTGGACTGATGCACTCACAGAGCTGACCACTGCAGTACTTCAGGCAAGTGGAATAAACAGCCCTTTTTCAGGTAGCGTGAGCAGCTGAGCACACTGTGCTCCTCTGGGGCTGAAACGCTGGCCTTGTACCACAGGTTACATGCTAGGGAGAGAAAGGGTTCAGCTACATAAGGGAAAGCTGACTTTAAGAAACCAAACTAGACATTCCTTGCAACAGCACAATCCCGCCCCTTCATTAGGAGCATCAGCTGCCTGTGTACATATAACCCACCCAATAACAATCAAAGGGTTATTTCAAGAACCACTTCATGAAGGGCCCTACTGAGCCAAGGATCATGGAATAAGACAGAACATACAAGCCTCAATCTGCCAGAGCCCCAGTTATTGGCAAGAGCCTAAGAAAACAAGGCATTTTGGTCATGGAATCACACACAGATTACATACTATGAAAACCAGCACTGAAATATAGAGAAAAAGCCTGCGTCCCTTCAAGCCTCTGGGCAGCTGCAGCGTATATTTATATTCAGTCAGCAGGACATGGGCTGGTAAGGTTCATGGAACAAACTGCTGCTACACTGCCCACCAGCAGTGTTCTACCTGCCCTGGTGACCATGTCTAAAGATGCTTCCTGTCAAAATACCACAGGAATTACATTTTTTAGTAACCATTTTTCATAACACCTTTTACTATTTAGGTAATAAATGGCAAATGGGCCTTAGCCAAATGGGATTCACTGAAACACATGTAAAATGGGATTTCTCATGTACTTTCTGAGTAGTATCAGAGGCAAACCAGTCCCATTGCCATCCACACACAGGCAATGACAGGGCAAGATAGCAGGAGCTACCCCTGGTGCAGTCTTGTCCATATTACTTGCCTGGGAAGTACCTGGTCTCCTCTGAGTACTGCAGATCATAGAATTTGACTGGCAGTGGCCAAAATCATGCCCAAGAGGCCACTAACAACAAGACAGTGTTTGCACAGTCAGCATTGGGCAGTCTGGCACCCCAGCTCATTCCCTGCTCCTGTTTTAGTTATGAGTAAATATGTGGCCACTGAGCCCTACCTAACAACCATTTAAGTTGGCTGAAACCATTCTGTTTACTGTAATGCAACTTGGTTACTTTAAACAAAATGGAAAAAGGCCAGGTAGAATAAGAAACATTCTCACCCTTGCTTTAAAAAAGAGATTAATCCACATAAAAACATTTCTCAGGAACATAATCAACATCTAACCTCATCCCTTCTACCACAGGGTACAGAAATTTTGCCTTGATGATGTCAGCATTGTCTTTGCTACCCATTAGCTGTCCCTAATTTACCTTTTAGAAGGCTGCCAAAGCAGTGGACAGAAAAACAAAAAAGTTGGGAAATATCCACAACAATTCACAATGTGTTCCACTGGTTATATCACCCGAGGATACCTTTGAGATAGTAGATACCCTAAATAATAATAAATATAAACACTCTAATGAAGTCTGCACTTTCCAGATTTTACTGCAATTTCATTAAATTAGCCGAGTTTGCACCTGAGTATATACTTAATGTAAAATCATTCTTGAAAGCTAAACACTGTCTTTGATAAGAGAAATAGATCCGTTCTTTTAAAATATTCACATTCAGGTGCATTTTCAAAATGTCAGACTATTTGAGAGCTTATTTTAGAACTTTTATGTGAGCTCTAATTTGCAACATCCTTTTTAGCACAGGGACTGATTGAGACCCAATTTCAGTCACGTCACCAGTGCTGCTTGTAGACTACTGCAGTTTGATATACCTAGGAACAAATCAAGAGCAATAACAGTTCCTTCTGTTACAACAGGTTTACAACAGAAAAAGCACATGCTAATATAGATCAAGAAAACCTTTTTATTGCAAAAGAAATCAGTAGGGAGTTGTACACAGTCTCCTGAGGGAGATGATTCTGCCCTTCTACTCCAGTCTGGTGAGACTCCATCTGGAGTACGCCATCCAGATCTGGAGTCTCCAGCACTGGAATGACATGGACCTGTTGGAACAAGTTCAGAGAAGGGCCACAAAAATGGTCAGAGAAATGGAGCACCTCTCCTCTGAAGACAGGAGAGAGAGTTGGAGTTGTTCAGCCTGAAGAAAAGAAGGCTCCAGAGAGACTTTCATACTAACCTTTCAATACTTACAGGGTGGTTATAAGAAAGGTGGGGACAGAGTTTTTAATAGGGCCTGTAGTGGCAGGACAAAGGGTAAGGACAAGGCTCTGAGTAACCTTAATTAGTTGAAGATGCCCCCGCTCATTGCAGGGGGCTTCAGCTAGCTGACCTTTAAAGTTCCCTTCCAACCCAAACCGTTTTATGACTCAGAGTCCGAAAATGACAACAAAGTTTCTAGTTAAACCACCACCTTGCACTCAGTGTCATTTGATTCCTCATCTCCTCATGAACACTCAGAGCTTCACAACCTTTGAGATCCAGGACCTTTTGGGAATGCAGTTGTATTGCTGATCATGCTACCTTCCAGCTTCTAAACAGTCACCACACGTCAGTCAGAGCATCTAACTTTTCCTTGAACTCTTCCTTTTTCCCTCCCTCATCTCCGTCGGTTAGCATACACACTTGAAACTATTTCTCTTTCCCATTGTATTCCCAAGCCACAGAACACATAAAAATTGGTGGTTGTAACCTGATCAGACACACAGCTTTCAGATGTCAGAACAAAAACAACAGTAATTTTATCAAAAACAGGATAACATGCCCTCACCCCATCTCTAATTCCAATGAGAAATGCACAGAACTTCCTGTATTGTTCAAGCAGCGAAGATGATAAAATGATTAAGTTGCAGGAGTACAAAATCTGAAAATAAATAATAATAAAGAACTAGACCATGAGCACTGTTTGCAGTGGTCCATTCATTATATATTGGATGGGGTGATTTACAAAGCTAATGAACCCCTCTGCTTTGAAGTATTGATTGAAAAACTTCTCAGTGTAGGTATTACCCAGTGCATGCAAGAGAGAGATTGTCTCTTGGGTGTCAGGATCAAATGCTTCCCCTTATACATGACACACCTGTCACAGGAAAAGCAACTGTTTATATGGAAAAGTAACACTAAAAATATTAAATATATTTTAAAATACATTAATATATATTTTATACGCTTAATTAGGGACAGCAACAGAGAGCAAAGCTTGCAACATGGGGCCAAAGCTGTATGCAGGCCACTAAGCCTTCAAAGGACTCAATGGTCTAAAAAGAAACGCAGGGAAATAAGACTGACATGTGATCAAAGGGTAAAAATATTAATTATAAAAGCGATGCTTCAGTCTCTGAAAGAGAAAAGCATACAATTGATCTGCTGCTCAAAACATGATCAGTATATCATGTATTTTTTAAAAGTACACCGATCAGACGAATAACTTTTGCATAAACTATCCTGGTTTAATATAAATATTCAGGAAAGTAGTTATTAAAACTGCACATTAGTTCTGGGTGGCTTTGTTTGCTTTTTTTGTTGGAGTGTAGGTTTTTTTCTTAGGAAAGTTAACCCAGAAACTACCTTGATCATGAGTGATACATTGGACTAAGTTGGGTGGATATCCACAGTGTAAAAGAATAAGCAGCATTTTCAGCATAACCATTTGAAAGACTGATGGAAATTTTGGTGAACACCAAGAGTTTAACAGAATGTAAAAAAGCATACCACTGTATTAAAATACTAAGGAATCAACAATTATTTAATAGTTATCTCAAGTTCAATACCATTTTGATAGAACTAAATTACTAGTAAGCATATGTAGAGTTAGTGTGAGTAATTTCTACCTTGTATTTGATGCGTCCACTTTTTCTTCCCACCTACTGACAAATATGGCAGCTGTCTTAAGCACTTACCACTGCACACAAAACTCTTATCCACTTTATCTGCTTTACATATCTCCTGTCAAGCTAATCACAGGAATAGATATCTTCAATGAAAAGGGATAAAGACAAGCCCTCCGGTTCGAAGGCATCATCTATACAGGCTTTCAATGAGTCAACAAAAGTGTAGGATATACACAACACACAGGACTGAGTGTCTCCATTGTTTGAATAACTGCCTTCTCCTTATCCTGGGGAGGTCACTTCCTGCTAAATGTTGGCCAAAGCAGTCCGATCAACTATGGCATGTTACCCAACCACTTTGCCAAAAACAAACATCCAAACACACTGTTGTTCTATAGATGTGGAGAGATTTCACACTCAAGACTCAAATTTGCATTCCCTACAAGGAGAGAACAGAGTCATCTGCAGATATTTTGAATGAGATATCAAGATGCCCTTCTTTGCTAATTTGCATCATCAAGAGGATAAACTTTAAAGATGGACTGGCAAAAAGTCATTCACTAGCCTAAAAGATTAATCTTACATTTTTGTAAATGCTTTAAGATACAACTTTTGAGATCAATGCTGTCAGTTAACTCTACCACTTGAAAAGCTGCCACAAGTCCAGAAATAAAACCCCTCCCTCAGAACAAACATTATTTTTTAAAATTCTGTCTATGCATCTAAATATAGTTAATTGAAGGAGCATCCTAGAAGAAAACAGATCTTAATTATTTTTAAAAGAAAAAAAAATAAATAACACGACAGAAACGCAATATTTTTCTGTGAAATATATTCATTTTCCAGTGGCAAATACTGATTTGTTGACATCAAAATGCTCTGGGATTGCATTTATCAGGCTAGATTTTCCTGAATTAAAGAATAAAAATTTTAGTAAGTAATTATTAATCTAAAAACTTTAAGATTCTAATAATTTACAAAAATTAAGCATGGAGCTCTGCCCTGTATTGCTCGCTATACCTTTTCAAAAATTGAAAATAATGTTTTGTTTTCTGACTTTTTTTCAATTTTGCCAACAAAATAAAAAAGCATGTGTTTAGTGAGCTTTAATAGTGACCTTCCATCTTTTCCAAGGTCAGATATCTACTGTTTATAGAATTATGAAGAGAGAAAGGGAAGATTTTCCAGCTTTGATGGGGGAGTTGAACCAGAAGAATTCTGAAGTTCCCTTACACCCTTAATGATTCTCGGAGTCTATGAATAAAACTCGTGCCTCCAGAAATTGTTCCCAGCTATCTTAGTTGGGCATATGGTATCAATTACCATAATACTCCAGTTCTTTGCAATCTTTAATGTATTTATTTTCACAATCCTTTTGAGAGGCAAGAAAGTCTATTATCCCTAGTTTATAGACAGAGGACTCAGGTACTGAAATTTAAATGGGTTTCTGTTAAATATTCCTATTCTACTCCTCATGCTCAAGGTTCCTTGGACACTGCATATATACAGGCATTTATGCACAAAATACTGAAAATATCTTTAAGTCCTTCTGGGTAATTTCATTTTCATAATTTCATACCTGATAACTTCAATACCTTCACAACACTAGAAAGCTTCAGTTTGTACATTTTAATTTAACCACCTGAAAAAAATTAAAAATTATATCAAGACACCATCTTCTGACTTGCTAACCTACCCTGGACATAGCCAAAGCCAAGCACTTTAATAAGTAGCATTATTGTTTGAACAGCCTGGTAAATATGTGGTCAAATTTTAGATTATATTTCATAGACAACAGGAGTCTAAAAGCTTGTCACTAACACTAGCATTGTAGTGATATGAACTACAGATTAGCAATTATGCTCAGAGAGAGGAAAGGAAGTATGAGTATCCTTAACCAGGGAAACAATGGCGAATTACAACACAGCAGTTAAAATAGTTCCTTAAGATTTCCATTCACAAGGTTCATCTAAAGAATTCAAGGATGGCTCCTCAGATTCATGATCTCAAAGAGATGTTAGAAGGTTAGTAAACCAAACCAAACCAATAAAAAAGAAGGAAAAAAAGTAATCTTAAAACTTTAGCAAACAGAAATTTTGGTCCATACTTCAATGCAGTAACCTACTTCTAAAGCTGTGATCCAAGAGCGATCCAAGGCCAGTAAAGCTCATGATATTTAACTACAGATACTTTGCACAGTTCTAGCAATTTATATGTAGAAGCATATGCTTCCCTTTAAGACTTACAATGTCTCAAAATATACTGCTAATGCATCATAAAACCAACTAAATGGAAATAGTAGATGTGGATAGGTTAGCAGGAAAGAATATTTGCACTCAGTGCTCAGTAATATTTTCTCATCTGGATTTACTGAAATCTTAATCACAAGCCCTTGCTATGTTTATATCCCCGGGAGCCATATTCTTTTGCTTTAGTGTGTGCTGTTCTCTTTGTGGCAGATTGTTTTAAAAATATTTTAAAGGAGACACTCAGCGTGCAGCTAAGACTCTTTCTATCAAAGGTTGAACAACAGAGTTCTCCACAGAAAGGGTTCACTCCATTTCGTGTTCAATCTCCTGAGTAGTGTGAATTTATTAACCACTTTGAAGTGGTAAAAATGTGATATGTGTGTGTGTGTGTACAGATGATCCAAACAGTATAAAAACGAGCCAGGAAATCAATAAAGGAGCTTTTTAACAAATGCATTTCCAACCGATCAAAAGAATAGCCTAACGGCTACATACGGCTGATCTAACACTCATTACATTATCATTTCAAGGAAACATCTTTTGCAACTGAAAGGTGAAGTCTTTCTGTAATGAGCTCCTTCTGAGTCAGCAACAAGACCCTTTTTTATAGCGCTGAGACAAAATAAATATGTGGCAAACACCAGGGAGGAATTATTCTCTGCAAACAAATGTTTTTCTGCACGTGAGGGCTCTTACTTTGAGTTGGTTTGCTGCTTAACAGCAAGGAAATGTACAGAGAAGGAGGTCTTTAAAGAAGGACATTTTCATTGAAAGAGAAAAAATGTAACTCATCAGTGGTTGCCTCTGAGGGATGGGCAAGAGGGGGAAAATGCATTGTGTCTGGCATTAGCAGATTCAAATATATGCTGAATGCGGAATGGGATTTGAGCTGGCCCCAGAGAAGTTCTCTGATGTTTTCCAAGGGTCTCGCACTTGGAGGAATGTTTCCCTCACTAACAGTATCAAAGCAGAATACATTTTGCAAATTAAGGAGATGTTAAATCTGAAATGAAAGGCTTTGTTTAGATTTTAAGAGACTATAAAATGTGCAGATCACATCCTCAGCATAAATTACCAAAGATCTGCTGAACCTTACAGATTACACAAATTGTTGGATTTGACCTAGCTATACTAGTGTATCTTTTCATTTTTTTGTGTGCTGTTTTGTTTTTTAGAATAACTTGTAAGAAAATAAGAATCAAAAGTTGTTCATTTCTGTAGTAGACATTTAGTTGGTTGAACCAGAAACAACTGACTGCAACAACTGATTAGGACACAGGACATCCCCTTTCTCACCTCTTGTATTCAAAAGGTTATCTTTCAAAAAAACCCCGTGACCTAATTCTTACTGCTATGGAAACACACAGCTGCTATGAATAAGAAAAAAAAAAGGTTATAAATTTTCTGGGAATTTGACTTTTTTTTCTTTTTTTTTAAAGTAATGATAGTGACCTGGGGCCACCACATTGCCCATAACTCGTTCTAAAGTAGCAAGGAAATTCTATATCATAGAATCATAGAATAGTCCAGGCTTGGAGGAACCTCTAGGGTCATCTAGTCCAACCTCCCTGCAGTCAGCAGCGACATCCCCAACTAGACCAGGTTGTACAGGGCCACCTCAAGCCTCACCTTGAATATCTCCAGGAAAGGGGCCTCAACCACCTCCATGGGCAACCTGTTCCAGTGGTCCACCAACCCCATGGTATAGAACTTATTCTTAATATCCAATCTAAATCTGCTCTTCTCCAGCTTGAAGCTATTGTCCCTCGTCCTGTCACTGCAGGCCTTTGTAAACAGACCCTCCCCAGCCTTCCTGTAGGCCCCCTTCAGGTACTGAAAGGCTTCTATGAGGTCTCCCTGGAGCCTCCTCTTCTCCAGGCTGAACAACCCCAGCTTGCTCAACCTATCCTCATAGCAAAGGTGCTCCAACCCCCTGATCAATTTTGTGGCCCTACTCTGGACCAGCTCCATCAGGTCTATGTCCTGCCTATATTAAGGGCTCCAGACCTGCACACAGTACTCCAGGTGAGGTCTCACCAGAGCAGAGTAAAGAGGCAGAATCACCTCTCTGGATCTGCTAGCAATGCACCTTTTGATGCATTCCTTCTGGGCTGCAAGTGCACACTGCCTGCTCATGTCCAGCTTCTCATCCATCAACACCCTCAAATCCTTTTCTTCAGTGCTGCTTTCTAATACCTGTGTTGATAGTATCCTCAAAATGCCTTTTGATTAGATAATCAAATTACACATCCAAAGGAAAGTGCTAGCTCTCAAAATATCGCTGCCTCTGCCTTCATAAGTTAAAATCACCTGTAGCCATTACCTAAATCCATGCAATCAGGGTAGTCTTGTGCAACTCCAAGCAAGAGTGCAATATGGGAGACAAAATATTTTTCCATGGCATTCATTAAGGGTCTAATGATAAAGCAATTTATTGATGTAAGACCAAGCAGGCTGAGGCTGACTCCTTTGTTTACCACAGTGTCGTGTCTGGAATACTGTAGTTTACCATATAAATCTTATTGTCATGAGTGCACTGGAAGGTTCCCACAGGGACTGGAAAGAGAATTGGAAATTCTGGTCCATTTATCTGCCCTCACAATGCTTGAAGGAGAGTCAGAATATCCCTTCATCATGTGGTAATCATGACCCCTAGGAACTATACACAAAAATAGGATTCATCTCCTTTAACATTATGAGTCTTCACTGTTAATGGCTACATCTGGAGCTCTTCAGTCCAGACTTGCTTGAAACCAAATGGAAAAAACTATACGCTTTTAGAGTATGATTTCTGTAACCAAACAGAAATGTCTTACTCTTGAAAAGATAAATCAGACCTATAAATTTCTGTTTCTCTTGTCTTTTAACAAGAAGATGAATCATTCAGGGTTGAGTATTTATGCTGTAGAGGTTTATATGTGACAAGCTTCATTATATGTTTATATGTGATCTTGGGTGAGATCACACAGCACATGCGTGGCATCCAGGGGATCAGGCCCAGTCACCACTGGTTCACGAAAGGCAGGTTGTGCTTGTCCAACCTAATCTCCTTCTATGACCACATGACCAGACTGGTAGATGAGGGAAAGGCTGTTGTTGTAGTCTACCTAGACTTCAGCAAAGGCTTTGACACGGTCTCCCACAGTATTCTCCTGGGGAAAATGGCTGCCTGTGGCCTGGATGGGTATCTGGAGGGTACACTTTTCTCTGGGTAAAGAACTGGCTGGAGGGCTATACCCAGCGCATAGTAGTTAATGGAGTTAAGTCCAGCTGGCATCATGTTACAAGTGGTGTCCCCAAGGGGTCGATGCTGGAGCCTATCTTGTTTAATATCTTTACTGATGACCTAGATGAGGGGATTGAGTGTACCCTCAGTAAGTTGCAGATGACACCAAGATGGGAGGTAATTGTTATCTGCCTGAGGGAAGGGAGGTTCTTCAGAGGTATTTGGATAGGCTGGATTGCTGGGCTGAGGCGAATGGGATGAGATTCAACAAAGCCAAGTGCCAGGTCCTGCACTTTTGCCACAATAACCCCATGCAACACTACAGGCTTGGGGCAGAGTGGCTAGAAGACTGTGAAGAAGAAAAGGAACTGGGAGTGAGTGTTGGTTGATGATTGGCTGAACATGAGCCAACAGTGTGCCCAGGTGGCCAAGAAGGCCCATGGCATCCTGGCCTGCATCAGGAATAGTGGACATCCCCCTGTACCAAGCTCTGATGAGTCTGCTCCTCGAGTACTGTGTTCAGTTTCGGGCCCCACACTACAAGAAAGACATTGAGGCCCTGGAATGTGTCCAGGGAAAGGCAACAAAGCTGGTGAGCTCTGGAGCACAAGTCTTATGAGGAGCCCCTGAGGGAGCTAGGATTGTTAAGTATGGAGAAGAGGAGGTTCAGGGGAGACCTCATTGCACTCTACAACCTCCTGAAAGGAGGTTGTGAAGAGGAGGGGGTCAGCTTCTTCTCCCAGATAACTAATGATAGTTAATAACCTATTAGTTAATAACTAATAATGATTGAGAGAATGATCACAAGTTGCACCAGGGGAGATTTAGATTAGATGTCAGGAAAATCTTTTTCTCCCAATGAGTGGTCAGACACTGGAATGGCCTCCCCAGGGAGGTGGTGGAGTCACCATCCCTGGCAGTGTTCAAGAAGCATTTGGACAAGATGCTACAAAACATGATTTAGTAGCTTAGTGGGTAGTATTGGTGATAGGAGGACAGTTGGACTAGATGATCTTGTAGGTCCTTTCCAACCTTGTGTTTCTATGGTTCTATGATTCTATGATAAGCCAAATCCCATGCTGACAGTCCAGAGAGGTATCCTACTTTGTAGATACAGCTGTGTATATATGGCTACATTTTGGTGACTTGACATCTGCGCAGCAGCATCTGCAACTCTCTGTAAATTCAGCTTCAAATGGAAAAGAAAATAGCACCCTTCTCATGGAGTTCATAAATCAGGAAGGAAAAAGAAAACTGTGTACATTTTTTTTTCCACCCTTGTGTCTCTGAAAACTGTCTTTTTGCTGCATGTGACACATGTCTGTGTTTGCACACATGGACACTTCTTTGTATCAAATTTCCCATCAGTTTCCAGTAGGAATTGAATAATATTTTCTGCTCTAGTAGTATCAATCTTCATGCTTTTGTTGACATGGCTGACCAGGTAATGGGTTTATTTCTTCTTGTTATTGTAGCTTTTAAACCTTTCTTACACACTTCTTTTTCTTTTTTTCTTTTTTTCTTTTTTTCTTTTTTTCTTTTTTTCTTTTTTTCTTTTTTTCTTTTCCTCTTTTACCATCAGCCTTCAGCTGCCTTAAAGGGTTTCAGAGGATAATGGAGGAAGAAAGCAGCAGAAAAAAATGTGGAGTTAGAGAGAGGAGAAAAAAAAATAAGAGTGTTATGTTTCTGTTGTCCCAGAGGCACAAGGGCTGTCCTTTTACCTTTCCCTCAAGGTCTGGAGCATTTCTGTTGTTTTAACTAGCTGTATACTGCAAAACTAAAATAAACAAACCAAGTGAGTAGTTGGAAATTTCCTCACATTAATAATAGAAAATTAATGTTGGGGCCACAAATTGTGCATGCATTTTGCTGTGGATGACAAGGAACAGAGGAAGATCCTTTGTTCACCAGGTGTTTTGTTGCAAAACCAAAGCATTCCTTCTGTGGTCATAAGGCAAAAAGCTTTCACTTCTAATACTTGCAAGCGGAGGAGCAATCACTACGGCGATGCAGGAATTCCTTCCATAATGTATTTCTTTGTCAAAGTTTTTGATAGAGGAATACATCCTCCTCTCCAAACCCCAGTTCAGATTATTCTAAATGAAGTTACAATTCAGAACCCGAAATTCTAATTTTGGTGGTACAACTTGCTGTAGCTGGTCACTTTTCCATGAAGTAGATGACATTTCTATTCTCCTTGCTTGCAATACAAGCTGCTGAAACAGATTATTTTTTCATTCTCCACTTCATACTCTTAATTCTTGCATCCATGTTACTTTTGCCTTCTACAAAGAAGACCATACCTTACAATGTTGTAATTTATAGCATGGTCCTGCAATGGCTATATATTTATTAGGTTTTTATTCTTGACCTGCCACTGAGGCATTTGAATATGTGTCAACAGGAATAGTTATGCTCTAGTTTTCTGCTACGGATGGTAGCTAATGTTAGAATGTTAATAACTAAGTGAAATAACCAAAATCTTTACAATTTGACCCTCCCCTTCCACTCTTCCCAAAAGCATAGCTAATTTATATGATAATTAAAAGGAAATTGGAAATTTTTTAGTTTCCCTTAAAGAATATTTGAGTTGAAAATATCAGCTAATGCACTTTTTGCAAGAATTGGAACCATAATAAGTCTATCTTAATATACTTTGTTTTGGCTGCAATACTGTTTTATGGGGGGTTAGTAACCTAAAAATATATGAATGCATTAAAATATTCAATGTAGAGCAATAACTCTTATGATAGTAAAGAAATTCTCAGTATATAGACTAAGCTGCATGATACGAATGGTAAGACAAGCCAGTGATAAACACTGGCTTACTTCTAAAGAAAAATACAAAAGCAGCATGAAAGAAATAGATTATTAACAAAGAACACTGTATTCGCAGCATGGATTTTCTCTTACTATGCTGGGGGTTTTTGGCAAGGTGAACACTTATTTTTTTATTTGATGCTATAAATCAATAAACACAATGAGTCTCATGTCTTCCCTTTCGGTTAAGTTTCTAAGACTGAAACTTCCTGAGCACATCTGCTGTTGACAACCAGGAAAAGTAAAGCAAACACAACTGAAAGGTCCTAGCTGCTGCTCCGGCTGCTGCTGCTGCTAAGAGTATTTGCTCTTCCCTCACTGATCACCTGTCATCTTACTTTATGCAGATGGCACCCCAGCTGCTATGTGACTGGTCAAAAAAGGTCAACTTAAAGTCCAACAAGTAACATATTATCACCACAGCAGAAAATACACTTTCTCTTCCAGCTCCAAAATAAGGGTCCTCAAACTGGCTCAATATGAACTGCGCGTTGAGCTATTTCTTTAAAACCTGGTGTGTTAAGTCAATATAAATTTTCCAGGCCACCAAGTTTTCTGTGTTATTCTGCATTTTCATCCTGTACTTATTTTCCACTTATTCCCTTAAAGAAGTATTTAAACTGCACTTTAAAAGTATCTATTCACACATGGCTTGCATACACCCTCCACATGATTTGTATGTTATTATCCCTTATGCAGTTGATACTGGCAGCTAGCGGACAAAACTGTTTTATCTGGTGTTTAATGGTGCAATGCAGTGATCAATGTATGCTCAAAATCAGTCAAAGGGAACAGAGGAGAACAGAGAAGGGGTGATACACTGCCAAATTTTCCTTCTGTGTTTGCAGGGAGGACTCCCGAGAACATTTCAGTTTTTTGGATGCACAGAGGACCTGGACAACAGGGGCAGCACTGATATATGCCCCCCTCAAAGCAGAGTACCAAAGGCTTTCAAGTACAGACCAATTGTGGGGGTTTTCTTGACTTCATTTCCATGACTGTGAAATTCAGGAACAACCTTGGACCATAGGGAGCTCAGAGAGTCAGCAGTTACTCCAAGGGCGCCAAGCTCCCATATGGCTCTCGGGTCAGAAAGGAAAGTTGACTCATCTTCCCCAGCAACAGTCACCTGGAAATGCTAAACTAACAGTGAACCCCTGGCAATCCAGGCAGATTAGCCCTCCTGGCCTAGCATGATTTATTTAATAATAATTCAGTGCATGTTTACTGTTTTCTTTCTTTTTTGAGGGGTATAAGCACTGGCACAAGGTGAAACTACCTCAGGGAGTTTCCACACTACCACACTACCTCGGTTTCTCAGGTATCGCAAATTGAAGAAAAACTTACTCTGCTACTTACTACACTTAGGGTAACTAAACTAAACAATCATGTATGAGGAAATACATACTGAGATCGCTACTTTATCTTGCAGTGTTGGCAGAATCTCAGACCAACAGTAAAGTGAACAGAGACTTTGAATGTTAAGGGAGAGACCAACTCTCACGCATTATCACAAGACTGCAATTTAGAAAGACAAAGACACTTTTACCTTTGTAAAACCCATTCCTATTTTTAGGTTTTTTCCATTAAAATAAACAAAAAAAAAAATAGGGTATGATCTTGAGAGCTGATACTTCAACATACTTCTACGTCTTAACACATGAAATTTACTCTTTATTATAGCAATTTTCTATTTAACCTAGAAACAATGAGAAAATAGGCTCTGAAGGTGTTTCTACATAGAACTCACTTACAGAGAGATATAAAAAGTAAATACCACCAAAATATGAACTTCAAAATGCTTCCAGATTTTTCCAATCTGAGCTCTCATTTGTGCATGAGTGGTGTTGCTCCCACCAACACCTGCTCATCTTCTTTTCCAATATTAATCTCCAAGCATATGAATTACCAAAGGTAAATATGAAGTCCTCGCTAATTCTAAATGAGCTTTGTGCAAGTAAATTCTATCTCCAATGCACATAGACAGGAGTGTTTGATAAACAGAAATGTAGGTGTCATCAAGTGCTGAGTTTGAGCGTACAAACAGACCATTATTCAACCAAATGTAACACACATTGGAAGCTGGCAATGCCTAAAGCTGCAGTCCTCATTGCGACTTTGAATTATATATCATATGACACTCCTTTAACAGTACACTTTCCCCTTAAACTTGCAGCTGCCAAAGCAAGACACCTGTAATGGGGTAAGGTAAGTCACCTGAAGTACCAGCTGTATCTTCACTGGCTTCTGACATCAGTTGAGCCTTAGGTACTGTAAAAATATGGCACTGAACTGGGGTGAATCCAGATACTGAGAATTAGGTTCTATAATTTCCTGGTAGCCATACCACCGTTGGTCAGTATTTCCACTGTATCCCCATAACTTGTTTTTTTCAGATGAGAGTAACATATATGTTTAACAGCAGCTCCATCATTCAGGAGAAATTTTGGGCAGAATGATTTATTGTCCCATTATGAGTGACAAGAGGAGGAACATTTATCAGAATTCTTTCAGTAAGGATGATAGTGGAGAGGAGGAAGGTGGCAACATTCAATGTCTACGACAGAGTAACAACAGCGCAAGGTGCAGAAATCAGGGAAGGTCATAGTTTCAGGTGACTCTCACCACCAGTTGGACTGGAAAGACAGCCCTCAAGAATACTTTATTGTCAACACAATGGTTCACCTCTTTCACATGGAGATATCTATTGTTTTCTCAATTCGGCTCCAATGACCTATGTGTGGCCATTTGAGGCAAATGCAAGCAACAATACTCAAAGGTGGAAGAAAGAGTAAAAAATCTACTTTACGTTCAAAACAGTTACTTAATACAAAGTAAATTATTATTTTAAATTAAAACAAAAATAAACTGAAGTATTCGTCTCTTCTCTCTCTATTTTGCTTATCAAACTATGGTCAAGTAGGAATTACTGATTTTGTCAGGCTACTTGTGATCAGCATGCGAAAAAAAGCCCAACAGGCAGACTTTCAAGTGGATTAGATTTGCTTATACAATCCATTCTGTTCTGCAATAAAAGGTTGATTAAAACGGTAGGCATGGAAGACAACAAAGATGCAACTGTTTCAAAACCTGAGACACAACAGTACACCACTATCACCTGGCACTATTTAATTCTTGTGCTCTGGGCTCCTGCTGGGCATACATTCATTTTGTTGGAAGCTACTCCTTAGTTCATATGCTCTATATAGAGTAAGCATCAGCTACTTATCTGCAGCAATCCAGCTCAGAGTTTTTCTGGATTTTATGGCAGCACTGCTTCAAATTAACTGCTCCCTATTTTTCCATGAGCCAGTTAATCACTGTACTGCTTGTTCTATTACTGGGTAATCAAAAAATTAACAGCAATCATCCTATAATGGCAATTCTGTGGCATTACATTAGTCAACTTCCTCTGTCCCAAGCTGCTCTTACACAAATTACTCCCGTTTTAATAATTTAATCTATTTTTTATGCTCTGAAGTATCTCTCACATTTTGATCCTGACCTATAATGATTAGTTCAAGTAAATTATTTTCATAGCTACTCATATTTAAGAAAAAAACTTCTCATATTACAAGTGGTTTCTTCTACCTAGACAATCTGATTCTCATTAAAATGTTATTTTGGGTACCCAGGCGGGTGGGTTTTTTGGTGATTAAGCTATTTGCTTTCCCCAAAATAGTTTCATTAGCATGCCTCCAACAC
>VZTM01010970.1:2095-15661 GCA_013400555.1 Jacana jacana | reverse complement strand
GAGATGAGTGCTAGGTGGTAATCCAAAAAGCTAACACACCGGCCTGAAACTTAGGAATATTTATGTGGTTCAAAACACAGAAATACCAACCCTTAATTATTGGTTAGTACCTTATCTCAACAATTTCTATTGTTTAATACAGTCTCTTGCTTTCACTTAAAGTTACATGTCCTTTAATTGATGTGCGCATGCTGCAGTAGAGTGGGAGGATAGACCAATTCGGTCTCCAATTGAGCCAGTGGTCACAATCTCCCACAGCAACCTTTACCTGTCCCAAATTACTATAAATTTTTTTTGACTTCAGGTCTTATCCACCAGCTGTCTGGTTTTCAGCTGGTTTCAGTACCTCCTGTTGTGGGATGTTGCATATCATCAACCTTCTGTTCTTCCAGGTTATATTCATTAGCAAGGTATTTGTTGTTAATACCAAGTCCCTGGTTTCACTGGGCTTTGATACTTTACAGCTCTTTGTTCTTATGTAGTGGGAAATTCTACCTTCTAAAATATTTTTTACCCCTTTAAAAGTATATTCTACATTTGGAAATAAGTGATCTACCAATTATTTTTCTTTACAATTTGGGATGTGTGGTAACTATTGTATCATGTCTTGTGTTCTATACCGGTGCCTAATTTAAGCTTTTCAAATAAAAAATGAGTGCTTGGATGTATGCATGTAATGACAGTAAAACGGTTACTGTTACACAATGATTTTTCCAACTTATTGAATTATCAGTATGTAACAACTGAATCACAGTTGTTGAGCAATTATTGAGACTAGTTCTGCAAAGAATGAGGACCAGCATAACCTCACTGAACAACAAACCAATCCAGTTTAAAAAAAAAATAATAAAATTTATAGTTTGTGTAGCCTTAACAGAAGAAAAGATGATTTGTTAATGATGAAAAACAAAACAAGGAAGATGGAGATGTGTTCAAGAGTATGAAAACCCATAATGGCAGCTTGTATGAATTGTGGCAGTGATTGTCTTGTGACTAACTCCTCCTGTGTCATATTTCTAAAGCAAAACCAAATGAGACACTTCCCCCTGTGTATGCTGAGCAGCTATGCACAAATAGAAGTCAGAGCGCTCAAGGCCTTTTCTTGAGGAATGTAAAAAACAATGCAAGTTTATTTTTTTTTATCTCAAGGTAACAGATAAAAACAATCTTATGTGCTTTCTTTTTTAACAAAACAAAACCTAACCTTGTGCCATGCAAACTGAGTCTACAGACAGGCTTGATTTCTTTTTTGTTGCTCTAAATTTTTATTTCTTTCACAAATCTTAAGTTCTATGCTTTAAGCACAGAATCAAATTTACATTTATTGGTAATACTACAGCGTGAACAGGTCCCAAAGCTCATAATGGCAAATTGTTCTGGCCTTTTTTTTTTTTTTCCCTGTGTATTTACTTTCTTCAACTCAAACCTACAACTCTTCATTTGTCAGTATGATCTTATGTATATCTATTAAGGAAAATAAGAAAACTGAAAAATTATGGAAGCTACACTGCATGTTACAAACTGTATTTTACTTAGGCTTAATGAATATTCCTTAAAACTATTACTTTCTTGGCTCTCCATGCATCTCATTTGTCTTGAGCTAGCTAAATCAATTATGCATATCTTAATCTTTGACATAATCTATGAAGATACATTTTCCCCAGGTATAGCATATTTATCTTCATTTTTTTAAAGATTATACCTAGATTTTTGATTACCATGGGTTCTCAAAATTTACACCTTAAACTGTTTTCCTACCTCTCTGTATTATCCCCTGGCCTCAGCTAAAATGGAATATGTCTAACATTTTTTCTGATTGCAAACTGAGGGCTGTAAATATATTTGAATTTTCATTCAATATGCTTGGTCATCTGTTTATTGTGACCTAACGTACTTATCTCTAAGTATATCAGTATGAAAGTTTTAGTAAACAAAGTGAAGACAATGCATTAGACCTCTGCCAAAAATGTGAGAGATGTTTTGTAGGTCCTTATCTTGCAGTTACTGAAAATTTTATAAAATATGATATACCATTCACCTTTTTATTATTGGAAGAGTAATTTCTTGTTCCTTGCTCTCTTTTCCCCTGCTTTCCTTCCCCTGCTACTGACAGTCTTGCCATTAGCAACAAGATCAGGCATTTATGCATAAATATTGGAATAAAAATATTACCAAAGTGCTTACCCCAAGGACAAGTGTATTTGCTATCATTAATAAGAATATCAATAATATTATTAAAAATGGTCATGTTAGTGTTATCATTGTCATCAAATTTAACTTAAGAGTCTGGATTCCAGCACTAGAAAAAAATTCGGTTTGGTGAAAGACATGCAATTCCTCATCTGAATTTGGAGTGTCAGCTGTTTGTCACAGCGTATCTGGCTTTGAAGATAGATGAGACTAAGCAAAGACCTATTGCACCACCTGTTTTACAGCCTATTTTATGTAGCTGGCCATGCAAAATGGCCAGGGAACCAAATCTGGTAGCCTGGTGATCAAATCCTGCTGAAGCTGTACAAGAAGGATAGAGTGCACATCTCATCTCCATGCTGAACTTTATTTCTTCCCTGCTGCCTGCTCCCCCTCTTAGACCCCATCCATGTGTGCAGGGAAGCAAACTATTACCAGGCTCCAACTCTGCTGATCAGAGGAAAATGTCACATTTGATAGGATCCCTCTTCTGTGAGCTTTGCAAGTGGTGGTGTCCCAAGAGGGAAGTTGGTAAGGAGGACAGAATTTTACGCTCCTGGGCTAGTGTGCATAGGATACAGGGAATAGATATTTCCACCTGGAATGTGCAGCTCGTGCTGGGCTTCTGCAGTGTTGTTACAACTGGGTGCTCCAATAACAGCCCTTCCCTGAGATTTCCCAACACTGCTTGCTGAAAGGCTGGTGACTTCTGTCAGCCATGGTTCTGAGGCCACATGACTGTGGTATGGAGGAGCTCAGCTTCTGTGCAAAACTGAATTTTAATACAGATGATGATGGGGGTAATAATAGCTATTTCATCTATTTTAGCTGGGAGGGAACAGGAACGTTTTTATCTGATGCTTGAACTTGGTTTGATTTGGGCCAAAAATGCCTCAGTTGATAGCTTGAATAGAATAGTTGAAATTCTCTGTCCTCTCCCCAGGGCTCTCTAATACCTGGGAGAGAGAATTTCTGTTTTGCTTTTATTGGAAATTAAAATCGGCATAGACACAGTTTCAGAAGGGATGTTAATTTATCATATATAAATCTGTTATTAGGTGAATAATTCCAAAGTTGAATATTTTGCTCAATTATATCCCTGTTGCAATACTAACCATGCTAAATACTTCTGCATATGAAGTGATGCATTTGGATTTGCGTCATTATGTATGGTGAGTTTTGGCAACAGCAGCCTGCTTTGCTAAAAGATGCAGTTTGACCTCTGTGCTATGAGGCTACTGGAAATGTTCCTATGTCAGTTTGGCTGGTTTGAAGTCAATATGTTTAGCCTCCTATTTGTATGCAAAACCATTAGGCCAAAGAGCTCTTTGCCATACTTAATGGTGAGTGAACCTGCCTTAAAAAGAAGCTGAAATTACTGTAATGGAACGTTAATGGCGTTTGAAAAGTTTTGATTAACTCTTCTTTTGGGGCAAGTTTAGAGGTCCTTGTCAGTATTTTTGACTGAAAGAGAAACTGGAAAATATCACTTGATCTTCAACAAGTGTTTCTCTTACTTGCCTTAGTTTCAACAATAGTTCTTAGAATGACTTTTTTTTTTTTTGCTGTTGATAAGATTGCCTATGATTTTAAAGCAAAAGAGAAGAACATGTCAACTTTTGCTTTTTGCTGTAACTATCATTTGTGCGGAATTTATAGTAAAGTATTGAACTTAAAATGAGGAACTGTAGGAAACAAAGCTGAAACAAATTTAAAGTTTTAGTTTTTGCCAAAGTGATGCCAAAGTGATGCCAAAGTTGCTGAAGTATTTGGGACACATCCTAAGAGACGTTAAAGACCTGCTGAGCATCTTCAATTCTGGGGGCTACAGTAGTAGCTGAAGGTATTGGGGATGGCTTGCACCAGTTGGATCCACTTGAAAAGTAACTACAGTCATCTCACCTGAAACTCCTTCAGTGTTGTACTTCTGATTAGTACAGCTCTATCCCTTTCTGTGCAACCCCTCAGAATCTATACCAGATCCTAGGACTATTGTAATTATAAACTCCGTAGCCCAGAATAATTGGGTTGTTGTTTGGTTTTTATTTTTATTTCTTAGACTCTAACTTGAATAAGGAGTGCATGTCTAAGATGTTGGCAAGGTAAACTAGTCCCAGTGAACTGAGCAGCAAAGTTCCCCACTACATCCTTGGGCCCTGGCTTTCAGGCAAGTTCTGAAATAACCCACGTGTGTTGCCTTTGTGTTAGCGCTGCTGTGTACGAGAATGTAAACCTTAAAATGGACTAGAAAAACAGCGGAGAGGAAGAAGGCTTGCAAGCTGCATTTTGTTTCCTATGATGCCAGGCAATCAAGGCACCATTAACAACTCATTTGGGATCCTTTTATTGTAGTAATTAATAGGAAGTGGGGGCTAGCTGAGTGACCCAACCTGAATGAGAGCTGAAATGCCAAGGGTCTCTCTCACCTCTGTACCTCAATGCCTTTATTGCCTAAAACTAATTATCATCCAACGAAGTCTAGCTGCTCTAAATGTACCTATCTTATTTTATGTAATCTTACTAAAAACTTTATTAATAGTTCTGAATAGCAGCATACAGTTACTTTATTTGGAACTTAGACTAATGGGGCAGAGGTTGCCTGAGTCATCTCACTTACTGGTTTTAAATATAGCCACAGCTTTTGGAGTCCCTCCAGGCTTAGAGAAATTATTGAAAATCAATCCTATATCTTCAGATGACTCTCTTAATTTGTACTCTAAAGATTTTGTTTTAATCAAGAGTTTTCTAAGTCATGATAGGAGAGGAAAAGGATTGCATCAGTCTTGTGGTTTGATTAGTCTTTTTTGGTTATTTTTCCAAACAAAAGCTAGGAACATCTGTTACTGTTACATTCACATAATAATACAGTTCATACTACAGCTGACAGTTACTAATGTACTATTACCGGTATTATTCTTACTGTTGTTTGACAGACTCTTACACCAGAGTTCAGTGTGAGGAATCTCCTTGGATCTCATATTTGTGACTCACCTGACTCAGATTTTATTTTATTTCTCTTGTTTCCTAAAAATCTGTGTTTAAGTTAAAGCCAAGCAAACTAAAAATTAAGTGCTTCAATTTTGTAAGTTCATAAACTCAACTCCTAATTCTTTAAGGAAACTGTATTTAAATAAAACAAATCATGTTTGAAATTGTGATCTTGAGATTTTTAACTACTGTTGGAAGCTGTGGCTGCACTGGGGGTCTCTGGCTGGTAAAGCTTTCCAGGGTGGACTTAAACCATGAGTTCTGGGAATATTGCACACCTTGGAAGTCAGAAGTTTTCAAATAACTTAGTAGGCAAGCAGCAAATTTTGTCTGCTCAGGGTTGCTTGCTATTAGTTAGCATACCATCAAAACCTACTCTTTCCACAGACTGTTGTCACAGTCTGTTTGGAACTCCCAAAATTTACAGGACAAAGTATTCTGTAAACTTTATTTCATGAGCTCATTGGGCTCAAAAAATGTCCCACACCAAACCCATACAAATCAAACAGGGACTCGATCCCTTTCATACAGGCTAGCCTAATACACGAGTTTTCCAGATCGTTACTTTATTAATTCACAAAATCTCGTACACATGTTCTCAAGTAACTTGGGCCTATGAGCAAAATGGTTCCTTAGCTGAGGGGAGAGCACACACCTTTCATCCTCTGCCATGGAATGGGCTTCCCTTGCACTGTTTGTTGGGGTTTTTTGGGGTTATTAGTTTTTTTGGGTTGTGGGGTTTTTTTTGTTTGGTCGGTTTTGTTGGGTTTTTTTTGTTTTGGTTTTTCCTGAAAGGCGCTAAAACTTTTTCTCTGTTTGTGAAGGAACTGATGGTATTAATCTCACCTACAAAACCATCTGAATTGATCTGACAGTATATTTCAGGTAACATATGATCTATAAAATAGAACATATATTGCTTTTGGTAGTGTAGGTTTTCTTTTCACAGGCAGTTGAGGACTACTAGTGTCTTTTGCAATGCATATATTATCAAGAATTCTAACATGTTTTCTAAAACTTCACTAAAGTTGAAGTTTCTAACAGTATAATGTAAGCCAACAATTATTGTTTGTTTGTTTGTTTTTTTCAAATGTGAAAAGCAGGGAATTTGAATACATAGTAGGTGGTTAATATTTTCCTAAAACACAGATGACATATATGAAAAGAACCATATGAATGGACTGAATTTGAGTGGAGTACAGTGGAATGATTAAACAAAATTAAAACCAAACTTTGAACACCATAAAGAAAGAAATATTTGAGTTCATTTTTTTTTTCCCGTAGTGTGCCTGTATTATGTCCACTGTATTTAATTAGAAACAGATGATGAAATAATTTGGTTTGAAGAGGGCAGGATAGGACTTGAAAGAGAATCTCTGCCTTTTTTCTATTGTCTCCAAGCATAGTTGTCGCACAATTGAGACTGTAATGTGATATTTAATTAATTTGATGTGATATAATTAATGTGTTTAATAATTTAATTGAATGTGATATAATTAAATTGATATAGAATGTTCTGATTCTCTGTAGTTTCAAAATAAGTAAATAAAATACCCTAATCACTAAATAACTTTAAGGCTTTATTTAACTCCAATTTAGATTCCTTTATGTTGGATTATAGCCTGTCATTTCTTTCAGAGTATCAGCAAAAGAACGTCTTATTAATTTTTTTCTTTAGGATAGACATCTTTTCAAAAGTGCTTTCTTCTGTTTAGTGAAATATGGGGTGGGAGAAAGTATGTATTGAATAAAGTACTGAGAAATGGAGCTTTTGTGGGGTTGCCAGTCATACGGTTGTCATTACCCCTTTCCTAAGGACCTGGTAAATTAATATGAATTTAATAGGCACATGCTTTTTACTTTATTTGAAGAAAAAAAACCCAAAATGAAAAACCAACCCAAACATAGCCTTTTAGGCGAAGGATGAGGTATCAGGAGTCAGGCTAGGCTGATTTTCGTGTCAGCTTCTCTTCTCCCTTGTGCATGGACACTCACTGCGCAAGTGGGAAGAAACTATTTACCTTTTTTCATTTTCTACTCAGTGCAATAAGCTTAATAAGGTCAGAAAACACCATGGAACAGCAGAAGAAACAGCAAGACTGGGAACAAAGCTGAGGTATGAGGGATGGCCTTTTTTTGTGTTTTTCATTGCTTAACTGTGCCTCTTTCATAGAAGTGCTCTATTTCACCCTGGTACTGTGTCCACCTTGTTTATGACTGTACAGCCACTATGCTACTGATCCTGCAAGTCTTTACGCAACTTGCACCAAATATATGTGTCTACTGGCCAGCCTCCAATTTGGCTTTGATGAATTAGAAGAGCCTGTAGGACCTGTGAGTTCATGTCACTCACAGCAATTATGCAGGATATATTTAAACAGTGTATCCTCAGTTGTGGCCTTAATAGGGTAAGTAGCAGTGTTTCAGTTTAATCTGGTAATTTACTTGCTATTAATCTTGGCTCCCTGATAATTCATCAAAAGACATTATTGAGGAAACTATTGAGAAAAAGGTAAAGTGAAGTGCAGTTTCTTGCTTTTTTGTTATGTATTTTCCCTTAACTCTTACACTCCTTGCTTCTCAGCAGCCTTTTTTTACAGCTCTTCCTGTAGCAGTAACAGCTACAACACACACAATTTTATGGTTGTCTTGTTACCCCTGAACTGAAACACTACCTTTGCCTAAATTCTAAGTTAACCTTAGCTAAAGTATGCAAGCAGTACTTTGAAACTCATGAATTTGGGAGTTCAAAGAAAATGTCATTTTCTGGGGGTGCTGTGCTGTCTTGTATTGCTTAATCAGCTGTGATTGCCAACTGATGCTTTTTTAGAAATACAGAGGAAAATCTATTCTAATGGTTTTTGCTGCACTGATTGTGCTGACTCAGTTGTTCAATCTGCAAAGTTAATTGGAGAGAGACATTAAATTGGGTGGAATTTGAAGGATTTTAGTGTTCTAAGCCTCAGCCCCTCGGGCTTCATGCAGAATGAAACACATAATCAGCTTTCAGTAAGCACTAGTTTTCATTAATCATAAACTGTAGGCAAAGTTGGAGTTGCAAATTTAGGTCTTTTGTTGTTGTTTCATGTTAATGACTATTATCTCTTTTTCCTATTGTATATGACTCTCTCAGCAACTGTGTTAGCACAGATGGCTAAAATCCCTAGCAGAAAAGTAATCAGCATTTGTGAACATGATGCATTCAAAATAAATGACAGAGCAGGAAAAATGCATGGCTTTAGAAATTAGGAAGCAGATTAAACTATAATAATGCATGTAAACACATCCAGTAAAGCAGGCTGCAGCTTTGTTTTCAACACAACTCTAATTTCAATATATGTAACTTTCTGTTGAATATATTGACAGGATTGGAAGCAAGTTAAATTAAAATTGGAGAGGAAGTAGTTTAATATCGGTAGTTTGGAATATTCTTTTTTAAAAACCTAACAAGATGTGATATAATTGGCATATATTAGACAGTACAATGAAGAAAAAGAAAGGACACATATTCCTACAGATCCTAATTATCACATTTTACCTGAAATGTGACTAAAGGTTACAGCTGTTCACAAGCACTTCCCTTTGACCAACAAGTGTAACTAACATATTGACTGGGGTTACCAGCAGCCTTGATTTTAAACTCACCATGTACTGTTGGCTTAACCAATAGCCTAAGAATTGTTCATAAACTCGTAGTGGGGATTATGAAAGTATAACACTTGAGTTTATAGCACACATCAGATGGCACTCTTCTCATGAAGAACTAAATGACCTGTGGCTAATTTCTTCAAATTGTAAGAGTTGTATTGCAAAGATAATTCCTGAATGAGCAAGTTAAATTACTACAACCTCTCACCTCTTCTTTAACTTTGTTAGCCATGGCCTAAGTTATATGCTAAAATTGAATTCATGTTGTAAACTACAGGCCCAATCTAAATGTTAATAACAAGGTAATTTACTAAGCCTAAAGCTAAAACATTTTTCTTAAAATTCAGCAGCTTTTTTCTATGTATTTTCCATGGTGGTTCCCCTCTGTCTCTGCCTTGCAATCTTTGAGATATGCTTATTGCCTAAGTGTTGGTTGGTGTTAAGTGTGGAAATTGTCTTCATGGATGTTGCCTCAGAGAAAGCGTGCAGCAAGTAAGCAAGGAGAAACAAAGCAAGAAGGAAAGCTAGACACTTCCTGAGGGGTGGGAATGAAACCTATGAGTTCAGATTTGTGTTCCTTTATCTAATACTTTGTAATGAAAGGTATTCTTGCACATTTCTGTAAATGGCACTTTAAAGGCGCTTGATCAGCGACAACAATTACCAACTTTTTAAAATTACCTTGAAAAAGCAATAGTTTCTAAAGCATGATTCCTGTTCAACATTCATTAATGTATCTTCCTGACCCATTTCACCCGGCTGCACAAAAAATTAGTCTATATTCGATGCATGGTCTCTTTTACAGCTACTCCTTAGATTTTTCACAGGGCTGTCTTTCCAATCTCTATGGAGCTTTCATACCTCTGAACTACTTAACTGTTGCACGTCGCCGTGAAAGAGTTAATGGGCATACAAATGATAGAATTAGCATGATTTTGGGGATTTTGGTAACATACAGTTTTATAGGAGTCATTCTTCTAGCAGAGACCATTTCTTTGACCATTTTGTTGTGATGTTAGTACTCAAATTCTTCTACTATTTTAGTATTGTTTTCTAAGGAACTAAAAAAAAACCCAAATAATTATTAATGCAATTGTCCCAAATGGTATCTTATAAAATACTGGTTACAGTCATCTTGTATAACAGAAATTAGATGAATATCTGTCTTTTTCATAGAATCATAGAATCCTTTGTTTGGAAGAGACCCCTGGGATCATCAAGTCCAACCATCAGCCCTACTCTACAAGTTCTCTCCTACACCATATCCCTCAACACCACATCTAATCAACTGTTAAACACAGTCAGGGATGGTGACTCCACCACTTCCCTGGGCAGTGACTGACCACTCTTTCTCTGAAGAATTGTTTCCTCATGTCAAATCTAAACCTGCCCTGCTGCAGCTTGAAGCCATTCCCTCTTGTTCTATCGCTAACCGCCCACGAGAAGAGACTAGCACCAACCTCTCTACAATGCCCTTTCAAGCAGTTGTAGAGAGTGATAAGGTCTCCTCTCAGCCTCCTCTTCCACAAACTAAACATTCCCAACTGTAGTGGTTTTGACCAATCAGACAGATGATGACCCTTCCTCCCCCCCCACCAAGGAAAAGAGAGGAGAGGAAGGGATTAAAGAGATTCAGGAGTTTAGAAAAAAACCTGAACTACTTTAATGAAAATACAAATAATAATAATAAAAAGGAAAAAAAAAAGTATAAAAGAAAGGGGAAAAAAAAGTATACAGTCTATACAAAACCTTATCAAGCTCCCAGGATGATGATCACGTCACCATCAGGCATCAGGAAAAGTCCCAGACTGGACTCGGTGACCAACAGGAGCTGGATTCCAGAGATAGAGGCAGGAGTGCTCGGATCAGGATCAGAGGCAGATGAACAGACAGGGTCCTCCTCAGATGTCGGCCACTGAAGGAAGAGAGTTGACCCTTTGATCCCTCAGCTTTTATACTGAGCATGATGTGGTGGGATGGAATACCCTAGTTGGTCAGTTTTGGGTCATCTGTCCTGTCTGCTCCTCCCTACAAGTGTGACGCTTTTCCACTTCCAACCCTCCAATGGTGCAAATAATAAAATTCCCTGACCTTGGTTGTTCTAGCAATAAGTATAAGCAAGGGCCTCTCTCCACCATCCCTTGGTCTAATCAGGTCTTATCACTGTGAGACAGAACAGTTTCTGAACAACATGCTGTTAATTTCAGACTTTAGTTAGTTAGAGAAGGTCCAGCTAAAAAGTAAAATTACTGAACAGAAAATTGGTATGTTTTACCTCAAACCAGGATATTCCACCCCTTATTCCATACCATTTGCATCTTGCTCAGGTAATTATTACTTATCCATCAAATATATACAAGTATATATGCATATGTGTCTTATCTATGGTTTATACACAAAAGTTCATTGGTTCATAATTGCAGGTTTTCATTGGGAGCAGAAGACTCTCAGGGTAGAGAAGATGATATGAAAATCATTGTGAATTTTCAAACCAGGAAACCAACTCCCTCAATTGTTCCTTATAAGACTTATTCTCCAGGCCTTTCACCAGCTTAGTTGCTCTCCTCTGCACATGCTCCAGCACCTTGAGATCTCTCTTGTGCTGAGGTGCCCAGAACTGGACACAATACTCAAGGTGTGGCCTCACCAGTGCTAAGTACAGGGGGACAATCACCTCCCTACTTCTATTGGTCACACTGTTTCTGATACAAGCCAGGACGACATTGGCCTTCTTGGCCACTTTTTTGCTCTAATAGATGTTGTGCTATGTCCTACTCTCTTATTTTTAAATAATGACATTTAGTTTATAATAATTTTATAATTCAAAACTGGCACTCTCTTGGCAGCTCACCACCCGAAATTTTATTTCCAAAACATGTGACATGGTATAATCCTTTCTTTTGGATATGGAGAGGAAATTTCCAGGATGTGGGACTGTTGCAGCATCATCATCATACAGTTGTACATAAGAACAACTATGTTTTCTTCTTGTTATTATTTTTTCTTTCTGAAAACCTATCAAGGCAAGCTTTTTCTTACTTCGTGCCCACAGTGTGTCTTTTCTCTGTGGGGTCACTTTCCTCAAGCAGCTTCTACTATGTGTATAGAAGTTCTGCAAACAGGGTATGTTTGTGAGCCTAAAGCAATTGTTCATTGGCTAAACACGCAGTAGAAGGCTAGAACTAAATTGAGGCTACACTAACTATCCCAATGAAGCTCTTCGTGAGCTTTTTCCAGACAACCTGTCATCAGCCTGATGGAGAAGTTAGACTCAGTGTTTCTTGAAAGAGGCTGAATATCATTGTTGTTGATTGCTCATCTTCCAATTTGATGGATTTATTTTTTTTCCTCCCCAACTGGTTTTATGCTGTGTAATGCTGTTTTTTTTCCCTCTAATGTTCAGGAGGTACTACCACTGCCTCAGCAGCCTCACCTCTGTCTGTGATTCGTACCTTGCAAACTTGCTTAGTTCTCCTAGTATTTCACAAGTCTTCTTAGGCATCTGAGACAAGATTGCACTGCTGAGCTGTATCAAAACTAACCCTTTGTTCACAGACACCTTTGTCCACGAGGGAAGGTTTACAAAAGGTTCTGACAGAGATATCAGGTAGGGTGGGCTGGAATGGTTATTTTCAAATATGAAACACGCTAACTGTTGCTTCTTCTCTTTCCAACGTAGAATTTCTCTGTTGGCAAGTACTTTTGTGAATCTCCTCTTTAAAACCAATAGCTCTGAACAAATTCTGCTGACAAAGACACTTGGGCTGTGCTAACTATATTGGTTAAGAAGTTAAGTCAGAGTTTTCTCTGAAGTTTTTGTGTATTGCCTGTCATGGAAGAATTCTTAAAAATGGGAATGGCTAATAAACTAGAACTTATTGGGTCAATTGTACACTTTGGTCAATCTTTATTCCCAGTGGTTTGTTCTACACTAATATTTCTGTGACTCTTTCCTGCCTCCCAACTTGTAGAAATTCTTCCTTGAAAATGGAAAGTTAAAACACGAGTAGGTATCAAGATGAGCTGTGTAGGTATTACATGAGCTATGACTTGCCTGTAACTTTTTTTTTAACCCATACTAAACTGAAGTAAAATATTCTTATGAATCTGAAGGCTCATCATTTCAGTTCCTCTAAATTTATCTGGATATTCCATTTAAGACAGATCATGAATTGACATGTCATGTGATTATTTTATACCTGCGTATACTAGGTTGCTACATTAATGATATTGTGACATTATACTTCACTATATAATACATTATTTTTGTCTTCTGATAATTGTCTTATTGTCTTAATTGTCTATTACAACCTCTCTGAATTCAGTTATCAAGCAAATCTTTTTAATTTGTTCATGTTAATTGCATACAGCACATGTAGACATAGCAAGCTGAATATATAATCTATGTAAGTTAGAGCTGGTTTTGAGTTGTAGTAACAAGCTGGATTACAAATTACTTGAGGGGAAAAATAGTTGAATGGTTTTTTTCTATTTTTTATTTTTAATTTGATAGAAAATTGGACCAGACTTGGAAAACTTCTCCTTCTAGTATTCTAGATTGTTTTTAAGTAAATCCTACCAGGCCCCTGAAGTTGCTCCTTAGATTTTAAGCTCTTTGGAATAGGATACCTGCTCTTTTTCAGTACTAACCTTGTATGAGGAGCCTACAGGTGCTATTACAGTAAAGCAAAGCTTATTTAATGAAAATAAAGATATGTATCCTGCTCTGGAGAACCAATA
>VZTM01010965.1:5223-16973 GCA_013400555.1 Jacana jacana | reverse complement strand
GTTCTATGACTACCTCTTTCCTTCCCATCCCTGATAATGTGAGAATTGTCAATTTAAGGTGTTATCTTCTTAGGACAGTATTACTGCAGCTGAGATGAGAAAGTTTCTGTAAGATAGCGGTGGCTAACATTTGCTAGCTCTTTGATCAATAGAGCTGGTTGGGTTGGCTGAGTAGCTGCTGGGATGCTATGTATTTTTTTTCCCCATCTAGTTTTAACCAAAACTGGCATATACAGCCAATTAAATTCCTTTAAATCTAAACACAGGAGCCCAAGACCATTGTGATGTTTAACATCACAGAATAGATTGTACAACAGAAGATCTTGCTTAGCTCTGCTTGTAACAAAACTGATGTACTCTCAACTTCAATTTCTGTTTTTCTTTTCTTCTTACGTTGTTGATGTGTTGAAATTGGAGCTGTGCTGCTGGATTTCCACACTTGGTACCCGTCCATTGAACCCATCAGGCCTGCCCATTCATTTTCATCTCCCTGTCACAGCGGTTCCA
Source organism: Jacana jacana (assembly GCA_013400555.1). NCBI lineage: Eukaryota > Metazoa > Chordata > Aves > Charadriiformes > Jacanidae > Jacana > Jacana jacana. Next base: position 16,466 of record VZTM01010965.1, on the reverse strand, counting down.
CCACTTCAGTTGTTTATTGCCAGTCCCTGGGTTCAATTGCTACTTCAGATCTGTCCCTCATGCTGACTTTCTCAGCCTACTTAAGTTTGAAATTCCTGCTCTCTGCCTCCTGGTATAAGTAATAAGTCAGTAATTATTTTAATGACATAGGCACTTACCAAGTAAGAACCATTTATTTAAATGATGATAGAAACTTCCGAAGTAAACAGATTGGTAAGAGTTGGTTTAGAAGAGAAAGAAGATATATGGGGATAGATAGATACAGTGCATGCGTTTACCCATATATACAGTACTGTATTTGTTACAAATTTCAATGTACCATTTAAAATTCCATTGTAGAACGACAAACTTTTTGTCAAACTCTCTGGACCTTATGTACAAGAAGCACACACTATTACATAATATTGTAAACTCAAAATACATATCTTAATAAAGCAGTTGATTAATTCTGCATGTTAATTTTAGTTGAATGAATATCATGAATGCACTAAGCCAGTCTGTTTTGATGTGTGGATTCTTCGTTCATAAGGAATTTTTACAGAAGCAAACCTTTTTGTTTAGTTTTCATGGCTTAGTTAATAATCTTTGTGTTGTCTAAGGTGATGTGATATACATTGAGAAGTATCTTTAGGAGAATGAGCCAGTAAGAACTAAAGTATTCTGTGGCCTAAGTAGAGGAATATTACAAAATGGGCATATGTAAATTAAATATAAATAAATTTGGAAATGTGGTGTTAGTCTTAATACCTTTTATGAAAGGCATCCTTTAGCCTAATGCAGGAAAGTTATGTGTCTGATAAATGCTTTGGGTAAAAGTCAGCTATTTTTTCTTCAAACTCACACCTTGAACACAGAAATCGGTTGGTCACACAGGAAAATTCAGCAAATCAGCTTTGTGAACATATTCTACTACTTGCTGCTAAAAAATAAAGTTAGGGGGTTGCAGTAACACTATAAAATTGAAGTGAAATAAGCATTTATAAACTCAGCGTATTTATTATTGTAGATTGTGAGAGAAGGCAAAGTGATCACAGTTGTAGAGTAATTGCTTGGAAATTGGACATATTTTCACTTAAAAAAAATAAATTCCCATGTAAGAATTTACAAAACTTGAAGATAGTTTAAAACAAAACAAAACAAACCTACATGAATTTCATGTAGGATATGTGCATTTGTATAATCTCTAGCAAACTGTCAGAAATCCCAACTGTGCAGACAAGCTGATACTTATTTATTTTTTTAAAGAGGAGTTTAGACTGTTCTGCTCTGTTATGACATCTACTGAGATCTCCTCTTTATAATCTTACAATTTAGGATTCAAGTCATATGTGAACTGTTGCAGTTTAATGAGTTACTGTGTCAGCTGAGATGCTGAAACAGACCTTGGACCTGCTCCAAGTACAGCAAATGTAAGCTAAAATACATTAGCTTAAATCTCTAAAATATTTTGTTTTACATTTGCTACAAACTAAAAGATTACATGGAGCAGGTTACCATGGATCAGCTGATATCCAGAAATGTATTTTTCTGCCAAAAGTTATGTTCCATGACATAAGTCAGTTGTATTAGGCACATGTAATGGTAGTACCTTGGTAGGCAGCAGGTCTTCACTGTGTTGTATTTTTCATGCAGATCAGGAACATCATATATGTGAAAACAAAATTTCTAAAGGGAATCCTATATTGTCTGCTGCAAGACCCTTGCATGGCAAAGGAAACTGCTGCGTTGATCTGCTTTCTGAAAGTAAATGGAAGTGAAGGATTTTGGGTGTTAATATTAATGTAATTGCTAGTAATATGAATGGTAGTAAAATTCCCAAACATAGGGTGATGGAGAGATTAGCAAAGATTAAGGAGCTAGGGGGTGCAAAGAAGTTGAATAATTTAATGAAGGTGTGGGTTGGAGTTGACCTTGATAAATTATTTTTTTGGTTTTGATTTGCATTTTTTTTGTTGTTGTTCTTGTTAACAACATTTTCAACTAGGTTATGAGTTCTTTTCTGAAAAATACACCCCATATAAAAGACCTTATTTCTTTATCTAACTTTATTCTTTTATAAGAATTTCATCACTCTTACCTGACTAGAGCCTAGCTAAAGGAATATTCCCTTCTGTAAGTAAATGATCAGGGTAATCCCATACTTCTCCATCAGCATGTGTGGCTGCATGAGCCACACCAGCTTCAATTGGGACCCCTATCGTGGCTTACACCAGCTTCAATTGGGACCCCTATTACTACTTTCAGTAAAACAGCCTTTCTCCAGTGGAGCTGAGGTGCTTTTGTGTGTGACTACTTGCAAATGGGTAGAAAATACAACATAAGCAGTACTGCATTTTTAAAGCGAAATGGGTAGTGTGTGGTCACAAACTCCTGTTATTGGTGTTGACCTTTCCAGCCTTTCTCCTGTTTCAGGCTGTAGAACAGAGCTGTATTTGCATGTGACCCAGGTTGAGGTATTGCTGTAGCCCGAATTACATTGTTCTCAACACGGCAGCTCATACATCAAAACTCTTCTGGGTGAGACTTCTGCTGGGGGTTCTTCTGAAAGAGAATTTCATGTGTCTGAGTTCAAGTATCCTTTTGATATTCTGGAAGATCTGAGAGAACTATAAAAGTCATAAGAATAAAACTATGAAGTGCTGCTTTTGTAGTTGTAGCATTTTTCCATAGTTCCAGATAATGACATATTTCCCAGCTTACTTTGCAGGTAGGAGTGCCTCCTTTATAGGCTCACTAAATAAAACCGAAATTCAGCCATCTTTATTTGGGGGAAGAAAGGGCTAACCTGAAAACTTATTTTTGAAGATGCTGGTGTTAACAGAAAAAAATATTTTACAATTCAGCCTCAACTTTCTGTGAGGNATCTTGGTAGCCCTGCCCTGGACTCTCTCAACCAGTTCCTTGTCCTTCTTGAACCGAAGGGCCCAGAACTGGACACAATATTCCAGATGTCTCACCAGGGCACAGTAGAGGGGCAGGAGAACCTCTCTCGACCTACAGCCACTCCCCTTCTAATACACCCCAGGATGCCATTGGCCTTCTTGGCCATGAGGGCACAGTGCTGGCTCAACTGTGAGGATAAGGCATCCAATTTTCTGTTCATACAGAGCTATGGCAATGAGTTTTTGTATCAGAAATTGAATGTTTTGCTTCGATGCAATGAGAAATATCATAAACAAGGAAGCACAGGGAAATAGGGGTAGCTTATCCCTGCAGTGAGTCAGCCCATCCAGGAGAAAAGTCAGAAACAAGATGGAGAAGTTTTTTGAATGTGAGTAATTGAGTTGAACTGTGGAGGGAGAAAAGAAGAGAAGCTGCTCATCTCTCTTTGAAGCGACCATCAGTTTTAAACCTGGATATCTTTCTTGTGGAGTCTTTTAGCTTCTGCTGTCCGTACTCCAGGCTGGATGGAATAGCTCTTTGGGTAAACTTTGACCTTGGAGGAGGGAGATTGAAACCAGGCAATGCTTCCTCTGTGTCTGTCTAATATTGCACATATAAGTCTCTTTTGCACTTTTCCCTCTCTTTCTGTATTCCTGGGTTGCAAAATGAGACTTTTGGTCTTTGAAATCACGATAACTTTGACTTTTCTGGAGCTTTTATGTAGTTGATGGACATTCCTTTTGGTCCTGGCTAATCTGGAAGTGTGGCTATGCCTGACGGGGTGATGATTGGTGTGGTGGTGTGATGTGGGTAGTGAAATTCCTCATTACTCAGGAGAAGGAGTGCTGTCACTATCCTGAGGAAACAGGAAGGTTTATGGGAGACGTACATATCTGGAGCTGGAGGGGAAGGGAGAAGAAGTAGGGTTGTTTTTATCTTTATTATTCAGTCAGTAGCCCATCTAACATTCCCCACATGTATCCTTATTTTTACTTCAGTATTTGTTTTCTTATTTCTCCTGTTGAGATGGGATACTTCCAGTGACAGAAATTGGATTTAAATACATTCAGAAAAGGAATGCATGGACGGGATAGAAAAGAGCCCGAATAAAGAACTCTTGCATGTTATGAAACCATGTGAAAGTATTTGGCTCACCAGTGCACAGAAATACTTCTAGAATTTGGGGCTGTATTGGGAAAACTCTGAATGTGTTCCTTCCTGAGAAGGGAAAAACAGCTCTGCCTGGTTAAGTTACACTTCTTAAGAGAAGCTTGCCTTCATCATGTGTTCCCTGTAAGCAACTGATTGCAGTAGCTGAAGTAATCATAGAATCAGAGAATGGTCCAGGTTGGAAGGGACCTCTAGGGTTATCTAGTCCAACCTCCCTGCAGTCAGCAGGGACACCCCCAACTCGACCAGGTTGCCCAGGGCCTCATTGAGCTTTACCTTGAATGTCTCCAGGAAAAGGGCCTCAACCACCTCCCTGGGCAACCTGTTCCAGTGTTCCACCACCCTCATAGTAAAGATCCTATTCCTAATATCCAATCTAAATCTGCTCTTTTCCATCTTGAAGCCATTGCCCCTTATTCTGTCACTGCAGGCCTTTGTAAACAGACTCTCCCCAGTCTTCCTTTAGGTCCCCTTCAGGTACTGGAAGGCTGCTACTAGGTCTCCCCGGCACCTCCTCTTCTCCAGGCTGAACAACCCCAGCTCTCTTAGTCTGTCCTCGTAGCAAAGGTGCTCCAACCCCTTGATCATTTTTATGGCCCTCCTCTGGACCCATTTCCATCAGGTCCATGTTCTTCCTATATTGAGGGCTGCAGACCTGCACACAGTACTCCAGGTGAGGTCTTAGCAGAGCAAAGTGGCAGAATCACCTCTCTGGATCTGCTGGCAACACAACTTTTGATGCAGCCCAGGACATGATTAGCCTTCTGGGCTGCAAGTGCACACTGCCTACTCATGTGCAGCTTCTCATCCATCAGCACCCCCAATATATTTAAGTATATTGCTTTACATGCACTTTTGGAAACCATGGATTCCTAAATTTGTCCCATAGCTTTGTGGAACTTAAGATCATTAGGAGGAAGGAAGATCATTGCCTGTCATATCTTAGCAAGAGCAAGCTACTGAGGTTTTTATCTGGCTTGGAGGTGGAAGGGAGATGTTAGCAGGGTTAGTGGTTGTTGGAGGACTGCAAGGTGCAGGGGGGGATGGACAGGAATGGCGCTCAGCAATCCACATGGACTCTCTCTCCTCTACAGTAAGACTTGCCTTTTCATTCTGTTTCACATTTAATTTTGAGAAAGATAGTTTTGCTTTTCAGATGTGATTGATCTCACTGGAGATGATAAAGATGATCTTCAGAGGGCAATTGCCTTGAGTTTGGAGGAATCAAACAGGGCATTCAGGGAGACTGGAATAACAGATGAGGAACAAGCCATTAGCAGGTAAACAAACAAACTTATATAAAGCAGAAATTAAATTAAAGAGTTGGAGATTGGCCTGTATTGCTTTTTTTAACTTTTAATATAACAAAGAACTTGTTTACTTTCACTTGTGCTACTGATATGCCTGGCTTCAGGATGTTGCTTTATTGTATGTTCTACCCTGGAAAATAGTCTATTATGTGTGGGCTAGGATTTACTAGTATGTTTCATGTTGATGTATTTGTTTAAATATTGAGGAAGTGTGTGGAGATAGAGGATATACAGTCATATTTAAATTACAACTAAAAATTTCTCTTGTATATCAAGTAAAAAGCAATGACAACAAAATATAATTAAGAAGTTAATAAATTTTTTGTCCTTTTTTTTTCACTTTTCACTCTACAGTAACATTTTCTTACCTCTGTGCTAAGGCTGAGACTGGGGGAAGGGTAGTAATGCTATGATGAGTATACTAAGAGTAGCTGCTGTATTTAGGCTATTTTATTAACCTATTTAACAAATAGGATTGATAAGCTTTGAGTGAAGTTAACTTTTTGGTTTAAAGTTTTATGAACTTGACTTTCTCAACTTGGGCATGATAAGAGTCTGTAAGTTACCATTTTATTACATTGTACAATAACTTTTTGTACAGTGAGTGTTTATCTGTAAATATAGATATAATTATGAAATATTTGAGGCTTGAACTAGGTCTGAGTGTGGAGTTATGTGGGAGGATGTTGGGGTTTTTATTTGTCACTGGCCATGGAGGAGGATGTTGGAATCTTTCAATCTGTGTCTGGTCTTATTTTAGGAAAAAAAGGTAATGATTTGATCCCTATAGTAGAAGGCTAAGTACTGCCTCCTTGTAAAAGGCTAAGTTTATAAAAATTGATTTAGATGGGGGTGATCCACCACAATAGTCCTTTTCCTCAGCTTACTGTATTTGACAGGCTATATGGCTTATCAGAAAAGTCCAACTCTGAGAATATGGAGAATGTTACTTTATCCACTGCCATTTGCTTTTTCCTTTTGAAAATTAAATGTACTCATCATGAGAATAAACATACCTTTATTTGTGATAAAAGCCGTCTTGATATATGAGTTTAAGATACCATATAATAGCAGAGAAAGGTAATGAGAGTGATGTATAATATCATTAATAATCAGAAGACCATTTTAAGGGGTTGGTTTATTTTCTAAGACCTCTTAGTATGTATGTGTGTACAAGATTACAATGGAAGTTCTGTCCCGTTCTGGGTCAGAAGTTCAGCTCTTGCATGTTCCTTTTTGAAGGACAGAATTTTCATAATTACGGAGTTGTGATTTAGGCACAGACTCAGAAAGATGGACCTATTTCTAGATATAGAAATCTTTTTCCCTTTTTTTCCTTCACCAACCCTTGCTTCTGCTGTGTTCACTTTTTGGGAGCCTTGAAGTTTGTTTGGTTTTGTTTTTTTTCCTTGTAGCTTTTTTTTTTTTTTTTTTTTGTCTTCTCAGAGTAAAAAGCCCTATTTTGTCTTACCTGCTTAGCCCATAACTAAGTTTCATAAATACACTCAAATTATGGTGTATTTTTTTCTGGTTGTGGAAAATACCAAAGTATGCCATTTCCCCCCCCTCATGTATGAAGGAACATAGACAGTCTGTTTAGTTATATACAGAGAAAAATGTTGATCTTCTGGTGAAACATAGATGTATACTTGATGGCAAAATTACAATCAAGAGCATGTACTAAATTAAGAGCCTCATTGCAACTAAGGGGGATGTGGCCTGTATCACACCTTCTATACTTGCTGTGGTATTCTTTGGAGCATTTGTTGCATGAATTCATCTTGTAAAGCCATACTAAAATGTTCACTAAAAGATTGGAGTCTGTCACGGCACAAGAAAGGGAAATGGGACTTTGCTTGTGCATGGAGGCAGAGAAGAATGAGAATAATGAGGTTTTGGCAGCATTGGGGTATTAGATCAACTCGGTTACATACCAGGATGCACCCTGAGTTGATGGCAAATTATGTCAGAGTTGCACAAATGCAGGAAGTTCAGAATTGTTCATCTGAACTGTTCAATCAGTTTCCTTAAGGACAGGACTTCAGACTTAAAAAAGAAAAAACAAACCCAAACCCAAAAAAATCACTTTGTAGTTAACACCCCACAGAAGAATGTTGGCATTCCAATAGAAAGCACAGTATCTGCGCAGGACGTCTCAAAACAAAATGTAGAACACTGTGGTTGTAAACAAGTCGGGATTCAGCCATTTACTTTTGTTTTTCTAAGTTAAATAAGAAGCTGAAATCAAATAGGAAGCCAATAATAAGCAAGTAAAACTGTGAAAATCTTTCATTTTTAATGTAGGATATGTGTGCGTATTGAAATAGTCTTTGGTGTGGTGGGTATTTTTTTCAAAGGTTTTCATAGTGGTTTGAAACCTAATTTGCACTGATTTTTTGTTAAGGTTTCCAAGGGAACATTAATGGAATTTCTTGTGTAATTAATGTTGTAATGCATGTAGAATTTGTCTTCCGGAATGTAATTGCCTCCTGCTACTTAATGAGGACAGATCTGATTACTACGTAGGTGTTGAGAGGAGTGCAGTGGAAATGAGAAATGTCCAAGTGTCCAAGATGAGCATCTTGTACATGGCATGTTTAAAGTTTTGGGTTTTTTTTTCTTTTTTGCTGTTCTCTCTTTAAATCTCCCAGGGAAAAGTGCATGATCAGTGCATTTCCTCATTGGAAAAAGTTTCTCCTATGCATGTTGCTTTTCATGGAGGAGAATGCGACTGGCCAGATTGGGCTTCGCTGAAGAAGCTAGTAAGATATGACTGAAAGAAGTTAGCTGGTCCATGCTGTGCCTAGGGTAGTAGCCATATTAAAATGGGAGCCCACACTGTAAGTGCATAAGGATTTGCACAGCCTGTAACCTTTTTTTAGTTTTTTTCCTTAATATGGTTATTGCAACTGCTGGGGACTCTGCACCGTAGTTAAGCATTGTGTGTATAGATCAAAGGTGAAACTGGGGAGGGATGTAGGGTTAGGGAATATTCCTGGACAGCCTAACTGTAAGAGTCCCGGTATAAGGACCTTTCTTTGTTCTTTTTGCTGAGTAGTCTGCCAGAATGGGCTTTTCTGCAGCATGTTTAGTGGGCTTTCTCAAAAGGGTTTGGCTGAACTTTTGTGCCATGGACTCACTTTGCCCAAGGCTTATTGCATTGTCTGGCCAGCCCCATGCAAGCAGCTCTGAAAGCTTCTCCGCTGTGCCCAGCTTGTTACAGGGAGAAATAAAACACTGCTTTTGAGTCCCATGCCAAGCCTGGCAGTAACTAACCATCGCCTCAGAGTTTCCCTCCAAACAAGATTCCAGCACTTGGAGGTGGGGAAGCCTTTGGTCCCGTGAGGTTAGAGACATGCCATACCACGCACGTAGCTGATGGCTCTGCTGCTGGTGACTGCTGCTGTGGTCTCCAGGGGTCGGAAAGAGGGTATTTTAGCTGCATAATCAGCGTTGCTAAATCCTTGTATTAACTTTCTGGAAGGATGCTTGCTATGTTGAAAGCAATGTGTGAGTAAGATTCTTTGTCAAGGTAGCCTCTCAAATTAGGACAGTGTGAATATATAGTGAACATTGTAGTATGAGGTATGCTTACTATGCTGGTAAACACATTGATTTATATAGCTTTTGAGCTCATCATTAGATTCCTGTTTACTATGCTCACTTTTATTTCAGTTTGCATCACAGCTATTGGGGCTGAAAATGAATTTGGGACATAGAACATGCAACTATTGCATGTGCTTTCTGAGGGTACATAACAATATAAATTAGGGAAAATATCACAAAGCTTTGAGAATCAAATGCATTAAGACATGGAAACAAATTTGAGGTGGAGCTAGAGATGAGGAAATGCCTCACCTGCTAAAGAAATACAAAAACAAAGCCAGGAAGAAATTCTGGTTGGTAGTTAAGTTGATAAAGGGTAATACCTTTGGAGTCAGAAAACTGTCTCAGTTTGAGAATATATATTTTTCTGAACTTGAATCTTGAAATATTCAAGGGCTGGGGGGAATAAGAAGTTAGATTGTTTCCCCAAAACAAAAGGAGCATGGAGTAGGTATAGTAGTGCTGTTACAACATCATTCTACATTTATTTCAATCTGTCAGTCCCTTCAATTTATTTTAAACAAAAGTTTAGGTAAATCCACCTGAATGAAATAATATCTTAAATATGTAAGAATTTCTTTTGAATTATTTTTTAATGTCCTCATCAAATAATTATTACTCTCAAATCAGAGAAAGACTGGTCGTCTAGGATTTTGAAGTGGTGTAGCAGTGAGAAGAGAAATTATTTTGACTGTTTCTTTGTATTTTGGGATTTGCTTAGGAGATCAGGGTCTGTCCCTATACATCATTTGAAGATATTCAGAGCAGGGAGTCCTAGAGGATGATACATCTGTCCTTTCAGTGTCTTTTGAAAAAAGATGTGCTGTCGACAACTTTATATGTCAAAACTAAATGTCAGAAATTGATTAATCCGTAAGAAATTAAAAGTTTTAGGTTCTTTGCAAGATGTACCAATACAAAAGTGGTATTTATACTAAATGGACTTTCAAATTCTTAATGCTTCCTTTTTTTGTGTGTGGTTTTTTTGTTGTTTTTTTTTTCAAAGTAAGTAGCAATAAACAATTGGTATGTGCTCCAAAGAGGTTATCTACAGTAAATTCATATAATGCTGTGTAATGTTTTTATGTCCTGTAAGATACTTTTTCTTACTTTGACAAGAACACAGACAGTTAGGAAGCTGAGGGATTATGTCATGTGTGTTCTACACATGCACACACACACACCTTTTTAAATGTTATTTATTATTTATTTTATTTTATTCTGGCGTATTCGAAGTTTGTTCGTTAGGAACTCCATTTTAGACCAGCCTAAACCTACCTTTGAACTCTAGTGAGTCCAGAACTGAAGGGGCAACCATTCTTTGGGCTGCACAGGCAGCTTAGGTGCTTGTCATGCAGCTCCTGAAATCCTGTGCTTGGCCAACATAGTAGTTCAATAGCAGCTCGGCCTTTCGTTATGATAGTTGGGGATAGTGACTGTGTCAGAAGTGCACATGCCAGGCAACTTTGCTTATTAGTTGGTACCATTGTTAAATGACCTTAATGTATCCATCTCCATCTTTCTATTTGGAGTATGTGGCTACCACAAATGACCTTTAAGGTGTTCTTTGTCACTGGGCTAAGGTTATGGGCTAATACACAAATACTGTGTTGAATGAAGCTTGAGTTTGGAGCGTAACGCTGATCTTATCATACTGTCACGTGAGATAGAGGCATTTAGCATGAACCATGTAGGAACAGTTTCCTGCAAAGATTATGGTCACTGAAGTATACAATTAACTTGTTGGGTAGCATTTGAAAAATTCTGGGGAGATGTCTTTACGTGGCTCAAAGTAATTGCTAGCTATCTAAAGCAATTAATACTATTGCATAAGTTGCAAAAATGGAAACTAAAAAAGCTACTTCCATTTTTGAAAGTTGCCTAGCTAGCCTTGGTTTCCTGCTGGTAAAATAAATATTGGTGACTTTGTACTTTGCATACCAATAAAGTCATTTGTAGATGAAAGCACTGCAATGACAATGCTGCCTAAAACTTCTTGTCCATCCTGTTCTGAGTCTCCTTTCTTAAACAATTGAGAGCTTACTGGTATGGCTCTTATCAAGAGCTCTCACAGGAGATTCAGTCACTCACCTATACCATTTTCCAAAAGGTAGTGGAATTACTGTAACATATGTAAAAGTAAATAGTGTCTCGCTTCTGAAGACATATTATTGCATATAAATTAAAAAGCAAGTTCAGCAACAATAACTTAGCAAATGGTGTAATTAAAATGTCTGTATTAGTAACTGAAGATGTTTTACTATGTCTTTTTTT
>VZTM01010964.1:0-15597 GCA_013400555.1 Jacana jacana | reverse complement strand
GCAGGGCCAGAACCAAGTTTGTAAAGGCAAGAATGTGAATCAAGAAAGGGAAAGCGAAAAAAAATTCTTTTTTTTTTTTTTCTTCTGTGTTTTAGATAAATATTAACTCACTCACTACTGTGTTCTATTTATTTATTTGTAACCAAAGAAACAGTGCAGGACTGAGGTTGTTTTGTTGTTTTGTTTGTTTGTTTTTCCCCAGAACTGTTTTGGAATGTTTTTGAAGTGAGATCAGCTTTCTTGTCTTGACAGCTAGTGGTATATAAATGCATACATGTGCATATCAAAGGTCGTTTGCTGCTACTGTTCAGTACCCTACATATTCTCTAGGAAGCATCCTTAATAGATGGAATATTGCTGCTATTAGTACAGATTGTTAAATGTCTAGTAAGTTACATTGTGAATATATGAAAAGAAGCTCCCTAATATACACGCTCATACAGTGCCTAATACAGTGCAGCTAGAGTCAAATTGTTGTGTGTGAAAACTCAAGGCTTTTATTTTGCTGATTTGGTCAATATTTATCTTGACAACAAAAGAAATAGTCTTTCAGCTTTATATAATAAAGTCCTTTTAGTGCAGCAGAAAGAAGATAGATACTAAAGCATCACAGAGTAAAAGAGAAGAACTAGTCATTCAATATATGTCACTAATGCTTATTCAAGTGTGGGTGACTGAGGTCTCTAGTTCATGCATGTACCAAGAAACAGCGCTAACAGCCAGCACTGAGTGTTTCCAGAGTAATATTCTATTTAATGTAGCTCTTTGCCATAAAAAGTTATTACAAGATTTTGTTTACTTATATCTCTGAAATTATGACAACTTAAGTGTCTGTAGTATTTTCTCTTGCAAGTCTTCTGTCCTTTTCACACAAGCCAGAGTTCAGGAACAAAAGATATGAAAGGAAATGCTCATTTCTTGGACTCTGCTCTAAGTGGTTGCCATGCAGTGCTATTTGCAAACATAATTTACTGCAAAGCTAAAACCGGAAAACAAACATGACATCCTGAATACTAATGGGGATAAATTTTAACTTTTTGTTGGTGAAAATTGAACCTTAACTCTGACTTTCTTGCAGGCCATGAGAAAATCTTCATTTTTAGACAAGGTAGTGCTTCCCTCCCCATTAATTACTTTAGCAAACCTTCCCAACTTTTTAAGTTGTGATTCAAGATCCTGAAGACCACAAAGAATATTTCAAATATGAAGTAGAAATAAACCTTTGTCTTCCTTCTGTTTGTAAATATTTTAAATAATTTTTTAACTTTTTTTTTTTTTTAGCTAGATTAAGGTTTTTTTCTCTTGTGAAGGTCAAATGATATAATTTTATATGGTAATACTTGTAGTGTGATCATATCTAAAGAATGAGACTGCCTTAAAATTTAACTAGGTTAGATACTTTCTGAATTTATGTCACCCTGTAAGTCTCTAATGTAGCTAAAAGAGCATGCTTATTCAAGTAAATTCTAATTTACTGATTTTAAGATTGGAACAGTATCCTTGAACAGCATCTTAATAAACAAATGTTACTACGTGGGTTTTAAAAATTATTCCATTCTCTATATTTTGAAGTTCAAACTATTTTTCCCACTTACACATTCTAATTTGCTAGTTTGCCTATATCAGACACTTTCACTCCCATGATGTATAATTTAAGAACTAAATTTGTTTCCCATCTCACCATTTTCCTTTGGGGAAGATAAAATAATTTAATATTTCTTTGGCATCCTCTAATTGTATTGGGATCAAATAAAATTTTTAGGTTGACAGACACTACAATAAGAAAATGCAAGAGATTTATAACAAAAATATTACCAAGATATTTCAAACAAATGCAAGCATCTTCTTAGTGTGTCAGTCTACCAATCTAGGCCTGAGGAACTGCTTGAGCTCATTTCATGTCTCAAGCTAGTTTGTGAAGTGTGGACCATCTGTTGCCTTAGCTTTACAGCATTTAGTCATTTATTTCTATTCAAATAATGTCTAGCAGATGCTTCACTCTTTTCAGACCATTTCTTCAAGATCCTTAGCACAGAATAATGGTTGGGAGTTTTTTAAGATATCTGTGTGCGCCTGCCAAAATTCAATATCTCTTTAAGCCTGAACAGTTTTAAAAACAAAAGTTTTCAGTGCATCCCTTCCTTGTTTCCATTGCAATAAAGAAGGTAAATATTTGTACATTTAAAAGTGTGAATTTTATTTCTAAGGCTTTCACCCACTTTTGTCAATGTAATAGACGATGACATCTTTGACACTTTGGCTACTGGAAATATCACTAAAAATAATATTCCCTCCGTTGTGATTCTTCTCTTCTCTTGGCAATTTTAAAGATGGCAAACAAGAATTGAACAAAATGTTCCTGTAAACCTGTCTGTCCTGCCTTATCTTCCCTTAACCTCTCCTCTTATAGGACTGCTGAAGTCTTTGGCTGAATTGAAGAAATCAGTTTGGATCTGGTACCAGGGGACTTCTGACAGAGCTGTAGTTAACATGCCTCCTGTCCACTGTGTCCTACATGTCTGGTGCTTGGGTCATGCCACCAGCCCCTTGGTTTATCCTTCATTTCTTATCCGTGTTTGAGTGTTTAAGACACTACCTCTTAGGGCTCCCAAATACGGAGAAAGAAGTAGTATGAGGTGTTCTGAAAGCAATCTATTTTATTTTTAAATCAGAATTTTAATTTTAAACTGCTACTGCTTAGCTGTCTAATGCAAAACCTGATGATAAGGAAACTACAGTTTAGCACTGCTTTTTTCTACCCTTCAATGAAAAATCATTCAAGAAAGACTGTGAGGCTGCTCAGTACAAACTCTTTTTTTGAACCTCATTTTTCTATTTTTTGTGGATGAAATAAGAAAACACCTATTTTAGTAAGTGGTTCTGACCTCTTTATCACTTGCATATCAGGATCAACTGCTATTGTCACAATTGTGGTATTTCAGGCAAATATTGTCAACCTCTTACAAACTTCCTCTTGGTTGTGATTCAAAGCCATATGAAACTGCACATTTCATATGATTTGGTGTGAAATCATAAATGTGTTGTGAAAACATAAATATGTTTAATCATGCACTTTGAGGAAGCTAAATTACTATCTAAAATAATTCTGTATTGAGGTATACTGGAGCAAGCCCTCGTATTGGGGTAATTTTGAGGATTAATTCATCTCAGCCCTCTGAAATGTTACCACTGATTTCATAAAGTTGAATTGAATAGTTGATTTATTTACTGTGAAGTTGCATTTCATTCATAAGTATTGTTTATATTTATGAAAAATGTTCATTTTTCATTTGTTCGTATTTAGTGAAAGAAGAAAAGCTTTTGATTTAGAGTATTAATTAAAGTCTTTGAATCAGAAGTTTCATAATGTTTTGCTCTCTCATTGTGATACTCAAATACAATGTTTGTCTCAATGTCAAAATGTGAAAAATAGATTGTGGTGAATGAAATCTACAGGGTTCTGAAACCCACTTTACATTTCCCTGAGGTTTAAGGGTGAAGAGTTACAATTCCAATTTCTCATCTTTAAAAAAGCAGAGAGGCATGCAACTGCTGTTGTGTTATGTGCTTTTACATAGTTCCATTTGCTTTACATATATTCAAGGAAAGAGTGTATCTATATGGGATGGAGGGGGAGGAAGACAGCAGGGGCACGCAGAAGGTTGCAGTCCCTGCACTTGCCCTATTTCCTAATGGCTTGCCCCTCTGTCCCTCCTCTCTGATCCCTCAGGCTGAGCCCCAAGGCTGGAGAGGATGAGGGCAACGTCACAGCCCAAAGCAGCATCCCTTTATGTATTGGGGACTGGCTCCATCTGGCACCAACAGCTATCCTGCAGCACATAGTGGGTTTCGAAGTGGCTGCTTCCTTCTCTGGGTCTGATTCATGGTGGTACAACTTTATCCAGTCACTTGTCCCACACAGTGTAGAGCAAGGAATTTAGATGCTACTTAGGCGGCAAAACATTTCTTGAGTCCTGACCTAGATAAATCAAATATTATCCTAATTGGATAGACTTAATTGGTGTTTGGAGGCATTTTTAGAGATAGTTTTCTATTTCTACTGGGAATATTTTCATATTTCTGTTTATAATTTACTCCACAAATTTGTTTATTAACCATTCTTGGCATTTCTTTCATCTTCCTATGAATTTCTGCTTGAGAGCAAGGAAAGTATATCTTTGTTCTCAGGAAAGAAAAGTTACTTTGAGTTTTACTTTGAAGCACCCAATGATATAACTGAAATGTCATGAATAATTTAAGCAAACATTGATGCAAATGTTACTAGAAATAATCAAGGAACTTTAGAGGTTGTAAATAAAACCAATTTAAAAGATTTAAATTGATGCAACTTAACAATTCTAATTTTGTATATACAAAAAAGTAGGACGAAATAGTATTCTGGAGCATATGGGAATGGAGCAAAAAGCACCAGCATTCATGTGGATGATTCATTTGTGAGTAAAAGAACTTAAATATCTTACTCTGGCTTGCATATGTACAGCAGGAAGACTGAATTTAAAAGTCTCTTCACTTTCATCATGACATTTTGAAAGAGCTATATGATTTAGTAGCACACATTTTATTGTAATCTGAATGTAAATAGTTGCATGATTCTCTTCCCTGTATGCTCCAACATTCTAAACTGCTCCACCTAAATGACCTTTTGGTACTTGTTTTATATTACTATATACTATCCTTATCTGTTGTATATCTATACTGGTAATTTAACCAAGGAAACTGCAGGGGAATGTGTTGGTGGGAGGTGGTGTTTGCCGACCATGATGCTGGGTTTTTGGTATCTGCAACTCTTATCTTATCTTTTTATCTTAACTCTTATCTTTTTATCTTAACTCTTTTCTTATCCTGGGACCTAAGTCTTAGCCTGGCCAGTCAGCAGCTGGCAAAGTTCAATGGCTGCATGCTGTGACTCGGTTCTCCCCCATCCACAGAGAGAAGCTTGGGACCCTTACACGCAGTAACGCATTCATGGTGGCATGGTTTGCCTCACCAGTGTCTGAATGCTGGAACATCACAATGTCTGTGATGCTGGAATCGACAGAGTATCTACAGTACTCTGGATTATGCTTAGTTTACAATAGATAAAAGAAGAGGTTTTGTTTGAATAGTATTTTTGAGACAGGCTAAAAAGGTATTTCTCTCAAATGTTTTACAAGAGTACAAATAAGCTAGTGAGGCTAAAACAACATTTCAATCTATTGTTTAGTACTGGTCATTCTGGATCAGTATTGGTAAAACAAATACATGGGGAGAAAAGAAAGTTTATCTGTATGGATAGGATTTTTAATAAACAGTAAGCTCATGTACTGTTTTTGGCCCTTTTTCTTTTTTTTTTTAACATCACGGCAATGATAGTGCAAAGCTATCTGATTCAGATATAATTGTGTTACTATCACTTATTTCTCAACAGAAGAGATTATAAAAATACTCGAAAGATTTAATTAAAATCTGTTCTCTCACATTTAATACTACCTAATGCTTTTAATTAATCTGAATATCCTTAATTACTTCTGTAATTTTTACCATGTGTAAATAGCTAATTAAAGTATTAACCACCATCAAATGTAGTGTAGAATTAAATATATAAATGCTTTGTTGCCGATTAAGAGGATTACATGCAAAAATAGTTGGTTTCAGGTATGAATGGTTTCTGAATGCAAATACATGCAGATTAACTGTAGTAAAAAGGAAAGTAGGTGAAGGAGATGGTTACAACTTCCTACTGAGCCAGCCAGTATAAGACCTCTGTAGCTCTAGTGGTTCTCAGAAGTTTGGAGGTTGTTCTAAAATTCAACAGTTAGTTACAATCCTTGAGGGTCTGTCTGTCAATGGAAATTGCTGGAATGCAATATATTCAGCTACTTTACTGTGTTTCAAGGACCAGATGGTAGGGGATATAGTCACGACCTACATCCTCTGAGAGAACTTCCTTTTTCATTTTCAGAGTCAAGCAAAAGGAACAGAGAGGTTTTCTTGTTCCTGGAGGCTGAACTAAAGAAAGCCTCATATTTGTATGTGAGCCAAAATTGGATGGTGACAAATGCAGAGTAAATGTTCAAGGAGAATGATTTGACCTCTTCCTCACAATCAGCTTGGGAAAACCATCAACACAAATTCTCCATAAAATATCCTCTGACATAACTGTTGCCTGTAACGAAATACAAGCCAATAACCTCTTCGCTTAGACCAACCTGGACTAGTAAATTCCCATGGGTGTCTCTGTGGTGTGCTCTTTAGCCATTATGTCTGTGGAATTAGCTCATGCTGAACTAATCAGTCCCTGCCCTGTGGCATGGAGTTGTCGTAATCAGGAACATTAGGGAGGCTCTTAAGTAGATAATCAGGTATAGGTTTTTTTCAATATGGTAGAAGTAAAACTTCTTTCCAAGACATATACAAAGGGTTTTCTTAAGAAGGCTAAACCAATAACTTGATTTTCATTTCTAGTGGGATTTGATTATTCTGGAAAACTTCAAAGGTTTTTTAGAATTCTAGGTCATTGCTCTGGGTCCTTGTGTTACTTGTGACAGTGTTCTCCCCTTAAAAAGCTGTGGAGTAGAGGTAATCAAATTAGGTGTTTTAATATCTAGTACTACTGTTTTTTTTTTATTGGTGTCTCAAAAGGCTTCTAGAGGTAAATTGGACAATTAGCTCTTTTAGCAGACCTTACTCCCAGTGGTCATGCCATGTCCTATTTCAAAAATGAGAAGGTACAGACGCTTGAGTTGGCAAAGCCTCAAACCAGTAATGAAAAGCTGAAAAGTTCTTTTTCCTTTTTTTTTTTTTTTTTTAAATAGTCCCCAATACTGACAAAAGACATATCTTACAATATATAGAAAATCTCATCAGGATTTGTCTTTGTTATTTTAGTAGTATCTCAGATATAGTTCATTGTGCCTCCTGCATGCATGGTCCAAGGGCTTTTTAATGTATTTTTTGCTGTTAATTAAAGTGGCACAGATAGAAACTGGTTTTAGATGACTTCTAAGCCTTTTATTGTTGAGAACTAAACAGAGAAAAGAAAGTTCACTTCTTGTTCTGGTTCAACTTTGATGTTATCTGAGTGCTCATTACTAAGAAACATTTCAAATGTTAAACTTTCCTCAGTATATAGGTAGTCTCCATAGGTAGACCTGCCTGTGTTAGAGCGGCATGGTTTTGGGGTATCAAACAGTATGCATTCCTGTACTTTGGTTTAGAATTACTAGGCCCAGCCTCACATCTCAGTTCTACAGATATGAGATTCAAAGAATAATTTTCTAATGTTTGCCACAGCTGATTTTTACTACGGCTTGTATTCCCTATCTCTGGCTCCCACCCAGAAAGACAAGGGAAGCAGTGTGTTACATAGCTGTCTTCTTCTGGAATGCCCAGTAGGCTGTATATGACAACTTTACAGCTTCTTTCTCCTGGCAGTGAGGCAATATTTCAACTGGGAATTGCATTCAAGTTGTGGTGGGGTTTTTTTTGCTTTGGGTTGGGGTTTTTTAGTTGTGCAAATCAGGAGTAGTGGCATTAGAGAGTATCATTTGGCTCATTAAGTATTTTATTGCTGCTCAACCATTAGATGTATTTTATGGCTTTGTAATTTAATTGATGTGGGCTTAAGTTAAGTTGCAAACAGGAAATGAATATTTTGATTAGACTTACATAACCAGCTTTATATGGAAAATTATCTGTCTACTTTGAATATTAAACATTCTGTCCTTAACCATATTGAATATTCCAATGGATATTTCATTTTAGTTTTTGAAATTACTCCTGAGATTTGGGAAATCTTGCATTAAGAAGTCCTATTTTCTTTCTCTTCAATGACATTTTGATTTAATTAGCTAAAATGATAATATCTCCCTAAAAAATTGATAATTATATTTATGTCATTTTTGCCTAGATTGATAACATATTGCAGATCTTTAAATTCTATTCTGAAATGTATTTGAAATTTGTGTTGTTACTCTAAGAATCATAAGATTCACTTCATTTAGGAACTTGTTATTTCTGTATAGAGAAATATACAGGCATCCTGTAGAGAACTGAACTACCTTCCATATCAAAGCAATGTCAATGATCTAGTATGAGATCTGTCTTCCTTTTTCTATCAGTGGTAGGGTGTGGGTACCCTGATGGGAATCACAGGCAGGATGGCGAACACCCATATTTGCAAAGCTGCTTGAATAGCTGTGATAAGGTTACTGTGGAATAGATTGCATTGCACAAGTGTATCTTGTCTGTATTACCCTCAAACTGTTGGTCACAGAAGATGGAGAAAGTTAGGGAATCATGCAGAAGACTGTGAGAAGAAAGTCTCAGGCAAGGCAACTGAATGCTCTGCTGGAAAACTAGTGATGTTCTGGCCTCTGACACAAAGCTCTTGCGTCATATAAGGAAAAAAGGGTTTCCCAGATAGTCACCAATTGGCTGTTTTCCATTTTATTGTTGTCTAACTTGATAATCAGGATCTGATTTAGAGAAATACTGAGCACTGACACTCTTGTATTGGGAGCATGCAAAGCAATGTAACAGTGACTATTATATCAACAGTGGGGTCCTACATACTGAAATTCTGCATTGAAGAATAAAATGAGATTAACATAATGGTTTCTTCTACCTGGGCCCATTATGAATATTAATGTATCCCTTGATTAACAATTGCATAAGACAACATAAAGAACATTAAAAAACAATTGGAAAGTAATTCTAGGAATTCTCCCAGTTTTCTTCAAATCAAGGACTGAACAGTGAATGCAGGTAATGCAAGTCACTTTGGGTTTTTTTGTTTTGTTTTGGCTTTTTTTGTTTGTTAGTTTTTGTTTTTGTTTTCTCCTCGAAGAGAACAGTGAAAAGGACAACTTCTTATATCGGCCCCTGGAAGGAAATTCAGTCTGTCTGTGATAACAACTGGAGCTGAGGTCTCCAAAGACTCTGTATTTTAAAAATCATACTTAGAGAGTTTGTTGTTTTCCGAAACATCACCCTACTGACCTGAAAGGTCTAAAGTTTATTCTGGAAATCATTTAGCTCACTTGATCAAAATTCCTTCTATTTTTTTCAAACAGTGTAGGAAATGAGCAGACAATACTGGCCACTTTTCATTCCCTTCATAGGGATGAACTTAAAACTTGAATCTGTGCAATTAGACTTAATGAGCTATTATCTTCTAACTTTGGAAAATAAACTGTCTCAAGTTTTCAAGTGACAAATGCATACAAAATACACGTGAAGAAAAAAAAAAATTATATATATAGAAAAACTCCTTTAGCACTTCACCTCATCTGTCTGATGCAGCATCTTGGAGGTGCTCCTTCTCCACACAGGAAGAGCCTGCTAATAGAAGATGATTTGGCAAACTAGGCAGCAGTGTTTTTCACATAGATAGATGTAAACAGATATTATACAAGCTGATTTAAAATCACAGTGAGATTCAGCGGTAGGGCTTTCTTAGTAATGTTAATGTGCACACATCGACAAAAAAAGCAGTGATAAAACACAGAGAAATGTATCAGAGGAATGATGTTTATCAAAAATGATGATGATGTCCAACTTGTTTCATCTTCTTGTCCCATTTTTCTTCTTTCTGTCTACAGAGTTTTGCATAAGTTTTTGCAAATAACCCAGGAAATTCAGGTCAAATAGACTGGCTAGTAATTTGTAAAATCCAGTGTTTGTCATCCATAAATATTTAGCTTATGTTGGTGTTATTTTGAGCATCTCCTTAAACTCTTGCAAAATGTTGCTGCAGAGTCAGGTTTTTTATTTGCTTTCTTTTTTAACATCTGAGGAATTTTACATCTCTGGATATAGAAACTACTGTTAGATTTGAGAGATTTTCTATCACATCAGAATCTAAGCCTGCAAGCGCATTGTTTATTATAAAGCTCTTTTCTTTGGTTAGGGTAATTATATTCATGGATGAATTTATTTTTTTTTTTAATAGATGCAATACTTTGAAAGTTGAAGTTCAGCTTTTATTTACTTATCTCTAGGCAATATGCTGCTTAAATCTTTACCTGCTTTAAAATGAAATACTTAATCAAATATTGAAATATAAGAAGCTTCTATCTATCAAGACCAGGTGCAACTATTGATAACAGGAAAAAGAAAGGAATGTTTTAATAGCTTTATAAAAGAGGAGGGTTGTCAGGAAAAATAATTTAAAATAGAATCCTTATTTAACAAAACTCTGGAATAAGAGAAATGCCAAAGATTGTTTCAAGATCAGAGAAATTCTCATTCTCAGGTTGTTGGTCAAAAATGTAGGGTAAGGTGCGTAAGTTTTTAATGAGGCTGAAACAAAGCTACTTTCAAGAAATAAGTCTGTAAGTTATATACATCAATTTGTACTTGTTAAATTCTATGGATGATACAAGAGCTGTTTCAGGAAGGAACAGCTCAGCTGGTTCTGAACTTGGGGTGACATTGAATACATTTGCAACACGCTCCACTGGAGTGCCAGAAAATGGCACTGGGATATGAGGAACATCTGTCTGGAGGCACTTTTCAGAAAGCTTCTGATAGTGTTTCCAGAGCAGCTGAAGCAATAGAGGTTGTTTAACTTATTTTAATTATTGGCCTCTGGAAAGGAGGAAGTCATAAAGAGGAACATTTAAGATGAACAACGGGATTAAATAAAAGACAGACAAACGCCTATTGTAGCAGCCTAGCAACACTTGCACCTGCAAACTCCTAGTGATTTCAGGATGAAGAAATGAGTGCAGTTATTCCACTTTTGTATACTTAACTAGGCTAATTTTGCAAATAACCTTTCTGGGTTCTCCAGTGCACCCTTGGAACTGGTGTCCTAGATTCTATGTTTCATAATTTCCTTGTGTTATCTGCCATTTCACTTGCATGAGATGAGTATGATGCATAATTTTCTGGGCTAGAATTAGAAGAAGTTAACTCGATGGGAGAAGTTTGGCCTTTTTTTGATAGACTGAAAGCAGATGTAAGAGATTAAACTACAGTGTCATTACAAAAGCCATGGTTTAAATCCAGTTGTGCTCTGTGACAGTTAAGGAATATTGTATCTGGAACTACAGTGCTGTAACAAATTCAAGAGTTGTAAATTATGTGTATATTAATAATAGAATCATATTTAGGTTGGAAGAGACCTTTAAGATCATCAAGTCCAACTGCTAATATAGCACTCCAAGCCCACCACTAAACCATCTCCCAAAACACCACATCTACACTTCTTTTAAATACCTTCAGGGATGGTGATTCCACCATTGCCCTGAGCAGCTTGTTAGAGGAACAGCAGTATACAGGGCTTTTTTTTTTTTTTTTTTAATATATATATAATTCTATAACTGGTACCCAGGCAAAGATAAGAAATCTCACTTGTGCTCACATCCATATCTGTGAGGCTTTAGATATGGATTTCTTCTTTAAAAGAATTTGTAACATCAACTTATTTTAGCCTATTTTTTAATCCCCTTTTCCTATCTACAGCTCCTTCTCTGGTGATAGTACCTGCTTGATAAAACAATAGGATTATGTGTGACAATCAGTATGTAATGTTCGGATTTGTATGTGCTACTTTGAGAGAATAGAAAAATGCCAACTGAAGAAACAGCATACTTGAACAAGAGGAGGTTTTAGGTTTTAAAGAAGAAGAAAAAAATAAAAGATGGAAACCATGATTGCCTTGTTCTTCTGTAAACTGGCAGTTTACAGAAAACTGACAGGTGAAGAGGAAAAGGCTTTGTTTTCCTTCAAAGGAAATTTAGCCATTGAAGTGCTGCTTGGCACTGGCACCGTGTAGCCTGGCAGCCGCAAGCCACACAGAAGGATGTGGCACTTTGGTGAATCACCCACTGAAACAGGGTTGGACAAAGCAGGACCAGCTCTTTACTTGAAGGCTACTGCACTGAACTTATACTGTGTCATATGGAAACCCCAGCTGTGTGGATGAAATGGCAACATAAAATTAACCACTGATACAGAATTATTGCAGAAGTCCTAATTTACCCAATATCTATGTACAGTGATATTCATTTTTTATGGTTATGCCAAATATGTAATCTTTGTTCATTATAACTAAAAGTCTAGATTGATTTCCTGCTCTGACAGGCTTTTTTAGCCTGATATAAAGCTTAAAATTAAAAGTTTGGAGTTTCTGTAATCAGCCCATTTGAAGTTTCATATCTGAAAATCCAGCAAAGTGAACCAAGCTTTAAACACTGATACATTTTGAATTTTAATAGACTTTATTACAAGCCTTCAAATTAAAAGCTGTCAGGAGAGATAAAAGGTTGGGGATTTGGATTCAAAGGGACTTTGATTAGACATAAAGGTCAGCAATAGTGGCAAAAAGTCGATGCATCTAAATTAAGCATAAACCTCTGGAAGAGAATATGCTAATCTTTCATGTAAAGTACTTGTCAGGCTGATCTTGGCTCGTATTCACAACAGTTAAAATATTTTTTGTGATGAAAGTTTTACAAATGGTAATCCATGTGTAATTTGCCTGTCAAGTGTGTGCCATTTGTTTTTACAAATGTTAGATTTTAACTGCTAAGGAATTGTGTTATACTACATAATGTGCTCCCGATTAAAGATTTTGGTTTAGAATCTTTAGTTCAGTTTTTAACTGCAACCTTTTTTTCTTGGAAATGTAAAGCATAAATGGGAAGGAAGGAAAAAGAAAGAAAATTGAATCTCAAAAATGTCATTGCTTTTTGTAAAAGTAAGTATAAATGTATAAATTATGCTTTAATTGAGCAGCTATTTCAGATGCTTAAAGTTATAGTAACTGTTAATATTTCTGAGTGTGAAATTATGATTCTGCACTGTTAGTGAACAAACTCATTAAAGACATAAAAGGATGACAGGATGAAGAAGGATTTACATTTGTAGAATCTTCTGTAAAATTATGAGAAGTGACAGGCTCCATTTTTTGATGCTGAAATCAAGGTTGCATGTCTAAACTGCAGTGACACTGTGGCTGGATTTTGCATAGCTGAGAACTAATAGGAAATTAATAGAGTGTAATATAGGCCTACTGAATTCTAACTTTGTGGCTTTGATATGTAAGAACAGAAGGCATAATTTCAGTCTTTGTTTAGTGTCCTGGACAGATAGCTTCACTAACATCTAACTATGGTCAGGATTAAAAATGTGATGGATAGCACCACAGAACCTTCTTGACAGCTTTTCTGTTCAAATACAAATTTCTGTCACAGCACCAGAATGTTTGAAGGAGCATTCAGAGATGAAATATTGTAGCTGCAACAAGCTCGGTGGAAGCTATTATGTTTTGAAAGGAAAAATAATTACAAACTGTACATCTCCTAGGCACGTATCTGTATTAATAATGCATAGTAATAAATATACTTGAGTATACTAATGAAACGTTATTGAACATTAAAGTTTTGGGACCATAAGGTTAGGAATCTGTCAAGAAGAATGGCAATCCATCTACCTAGTTTTTAGTTTTTCTACCTGTTTTAGGCAAATAAGTATTTGGGAAAGTTAAGGTAGACCATGATTTATTCTACCTTTCATAATGTCTCTTCGGCTTATTTTCTCAAAGTTCAGATATTTTTTTAAATATCCATCTATTTCCATACCAAAAAATATTTCCTTTCACTTAAGTCTGTCCCTGTTGCCTTCAAAAATTTGTGGTAAAGTGAATGCTTTTACTACAGTGCTCTATAGATGGAATGTTGTCCTTATTATACCAGCAAAGTAGGTCAGAACCTCACCATTTGACAGATACAGAAAGACCCTACCTCCATATTAATAATTAATAAAATAAAAGAGAAGCTGTTAGTTCAAAAGAATGTCTGTTTTTAAAGAGCTTATAATTTTCTTCTCTGTGCTTAACTGTTAACTGAAGGATAGACTTAAGCTTTATTCTGTTGTACCAATTGCTACACGAGCATAGGGAGTCCAGCTAACACTGCAAGATGGCATAAAGCATTACAATATGAGCCATTTCTTTAGCCCAATAAGAAAGAAAAATGGACTCTATGAAGTGATAATAAATTGAATGCTGAATCTCTGTAACAAATTTAATCTTGTGCACACAGGTTGTCCAGGAGACGTGGTCATTTGTCAGCTACCAAAGAACCCACAGTTCTCTACTGGTGCTGTACTGATATGGGTTGCCTTAGTTATCACACCAGAGGTAAATACAGATGAGATTGACTTCAAAGTTGAGTAGTCTGAACTCACATTTTTGTCACATTTAAACTTCAGGGAAGTGGGACATAAATGTCTTAAATGCCTTCAACCTTAGTGTGATATGTACTTTTTTGAGATAACATTGATGTAAGTATTGTTCCACTTTCAACTAAGTGCTTTTGAAAATAATCTTATTTAAAAAATAAAAGCACAGATTCTAAATATTCAATAAATGGGAAATTAGCTTATCTCTTCAGCAAAGTCTTGGTCTTATTGGGATTTATTTACGTGTTTCTAAATATTGATGTTAAGTGGGCCTTCACTGTGCTCAGAATGATGACTGCGTGTTTCTCACAGTCTCCTAAGCCAATTCAGAATAGAGAGACCATCTCATTTTACACAACATTGCATCTTTGCTGCAATAATGTACTGGTTTTCTTTATTCTTGGTTTATCTGTCAACCTTATAACTTTTACATCAACATTCAGGATCCTCCCTATAAAATTGACTGATAAAGACAAGAAGGCTGCAAAACAGGATCATTTAAAAAGTTTATGACAGTCCAAAAAACTGATATTTGTATACATAAAATGGGATTTGGGGGCAGAGCAACAGATGGATATGACAAATCTTTTTATTATTATTATTTTTTTAATAACATGGGGGTAGAATAACCAGAAATAATGTTTCTTAACAGATCTATGTCTGAGTAGACTCTGAACATAGGAGAAGCTTTTGAATGGCTTGCTGGCTAGAGGTAGATAGGAGATGCTATGTGTTTAACTTCAAATAGTTTAATTTCAAATAGTTCAATTTCAAATAGTTTGATTTGACTATGCAGATTTCTAGGGAAACCTGGACACATGGTTCTTTGGCCATGGAGCAATGTGCCTGGTAGGTCTTTTGCAGTGCCAGCTGTATACTACTGCTGCAGAAGTAATCAAATTAGTGCACATTTGGGCTCTGTCAAAGCTTCCAGGACAACTTGCCTACAACAACTAGAAAGTTCCAGAGAACTTTCTAGAAGCTGCCTTAGTTGAGGAAGTATTCAGTTGTTTATTTAAGTTCAATTTTGGAGTAAATTATCAAATAATACAATTTCCTGCAGTTCAATTCTATTCTTTCAATTGGCTCTTCTAGTTCCTCTCTATCAGTCTTGTAGCTGAATGTCCCCATTTTCAGAGGAAAACAGAAAGCATGTCTTATTTCACCGGAAACGGTTTTTTTCTCTGAAGTAGAGAGAAGAAACACATCGTGATCTGGAGCTGTATGATAGATAATATTTTGACATTAGTCTCTTAAAGTGAAACAGCTTTCTATCTTGAATATTTTCCTTAATTCCATATTTAACAGAGAATGCGGTTTCTCAAGTAGGCAGGAACTTGGACATTAAAGTTCTATAAGTAAAATGAAAGACCTTAAGTTTAATTTAGCAGAAAGAGGACTGCAACG
>VZTM01010960.1:0-12171 GCA_013400555.1 Jacana jacana | reverse complement strand
CTATGATTCTATGATTCTAATTCAATAGGTTATTGGTTCTAATTCAATAGGTTATCGGTAGTTCTAATTCAATAGGTTATTGGTTTTTATTCAAGTACTACTTCAGACTAGGCTGACTGCCAATGCTTTCCACACAGTTAAAGAAAATGTGGCCAAAGAAAGGGTACATGGCTTTATTGCTCCTTCTGGCAACCCTAAAAGGTTATAGTTTAATACAAAGCTTCAATTACAGCAAGTAACTTCCTCATTAATCCTCTGTTTATTTTTAATCTTTCTCCTTTTACAACCATAGCTACACATACACATAGATAAGCTAGTGTGTTTTGAAATATTAGGTATTTTACAGGTAGTTGTGCAATTTGGTTATTACTTCTGGCAACTACAAGACAAGTTAGAGATTACATTTTGCATTTGTATTATAACATTTGAAATTAAAAAAAAAAAACAACAAAAAAGCATTAATTCATGCCATATTAGTAATATAAAATATTTTAATCGGCTACATTTACAAGTACGTGTAGACACAATTTTTTCAAGAAAAGAATCTAAAGAATAGAACTCTACTGTTCTATAATGTAAATTTTATTTTTTCTATAATCCACTCATTAAACAGTGCATATTTCTGGGCATTAATCCAACCAGCAAGCCTCCTACTCCAGTTTTATATTCTACTGAGTACTGTAAAAGTAGAGTAGGTTTTTTGTTGTGTAGCTTTAGAATTTCACTTTTCTTTCAAGAGATAGCTCTGCAAGGCAATTGGTTTTTAATGGTAATGTAAAATAGATGCGCATATTAGGACTCCAGGACAACACTAATGTTTCTAGACCAGATTCTTAGATTGTTTCAAATCAGTTTGTTCTCCAACTAAATAGCCAGACACTTAATTCAGTTCAAGGTATACTGATATTTCTGACAACTGGGATTAGCCTGCATTCTTTGTACTGAAAACACTGGAGCAGTACTTCTAAGTTAATGATACAGTAAAATATAAATAAATCTCACTTTTACTGATAGCAATGTAATGATAGTAATAACAAGTAAAATAGGTTACTGTGTACATCAGAAGACCCACAGAAAACAAGAGTCACAACACTAGTATACAAAGTATGAAATTCGGATCTGTGAACACGAATCTATTCCTTTCCATACAGACAAAAAAAAATAAATCAGGATATTGTCATGTCACTTTGGGCATGGATTGAACAGGGCCCTGAAAAATGTATACTAATCTTAATCTTATTAATATACAAAAACCCTAGTCAAGGTATACAAAAGAAACTTCTGATTAAAGCAAACTTGTCATCTAAAAATGTTGTGCAGTGTCTATGGAAACTGTGTCTTAAGATATGAAAAATTTTATTAAGGGACAAGCAAGAGGGCAATATCTATAAAATATGTAACACATCAAAAGCCAAACAGCAAACAGCTAAAGATCCTGACATTTGCTACTGCTGTGGAAGAGGGTCAGACATCTATTCCAAAGCTGCAGAAACTGTAATAAAAAGGACAGTGTAAACCACCCACCAAAGATTGTGGTAAAGAATAAAAATTATATTGCTATTGATGCAGGGATAATATCACTTCAGCTAAGGGGGAGAGAACCCCAAAAACCCCAATAGGAATAAAACTTACAACAATACAATTAATGGTTAAATAGGAAACTAAATTTGAATTAGGAAGGATCAGGTTTACCAAATGAGTAGATGAGTTTCATTTTGACAGGACCAACCACAGATTTACAATTTACTCAGAATATAGTGAGAAACACATATTTAATTTTCAACTGTCTTCCATCATCACAAAAACTTTGTTGCTGATTCAGAAGACAGGGGTAGCACATCATTTTGCACGAGTGGAGTGAATTGCACATGACCTGTCCAAGTCTTCTGCAGATTCTTCTCAGTATGAGATAGAGATAGCACAACTTTAGATTAGCTGGTTCTCTGATATATTTTTTCAATATTTTTTGAGTGAAAAATTTTACATTAAATTCTCAATCATACCTGCTTGAAGAGCATGTATAGTACAAAGATTGCTATGTCATCCACAAAACTGGGAGGGGGTGGAAAATTACAGTTGAATTATATAGAGACAGGAAGCTATTTTATATCACACTGATATAACTTTCGCTTTCAGTGGATCCATTTCCTGCAAAAGTAATTCTTCCTTTTAAAGGCCATAATTAGAATTGTTCGTGCATATGCTGGGGAGACAGTACCAAGAGTAAGATGGCTGAATCTCACTTTCCTCTTCAGTCACAATAAAAAAACCAGTCCTCTACAGTAGAGAAAACCATACTTTTTCAAACTGAAAGTATATACTAAGCTTCCTTCCCCTTGGGATCTACTCAGTACTATTCAGTGCTATTCAGTACTCTTGAGAGTAAGTTGGATTTTGGAACTGAAATTTAATATTTATTAGATCATTCTACAGCACTACATTGAGGAAGGACTGCATTGAGAATTCCAATAGTTTTGAGAAACTGGAAAACTGATATGAAAAAAAGGGACAGCATTTAATGAAATAGAAGATGTAAGTCCGCACTTAGATGGTAACAAATGATTTCACAGATCGGAAGAACAGTGTGAGGGTAGACTACAATCCTCCAGAGCAGAATTTTTTGATTATGATACAAAGTAAACTATAGTGAACTACAGTTGAACTAGCGTACTGTTCTGAAAAAGACAAATATTAAGTTGGGTTGTACAATTATGTGATGTCTGTAGAGGTTATGTCTCTTTTCTACCTGAACATGTTAAATTATAATGTACACTCTGATGTGTGGATCAACTAGGAAGAGTCAGGGGTACAAAGATGTGATTTATAGGAACCATCAGGAAACATTTGGATTGTTTACTTACACAAAAACATGGTTGAAAACACCAAAAACACCAAAGACAAAATAATTTGTTTTGAATGCCCGCAATGGAGTGAATTGGACTTAATGGATATAAATTGCATCAAATGAGACTTTTGTTACAGATTGGGAAAAGCATAATCTATTTTTAAAACCAACAATAGATTCCCTACATGCATTACAGACTCTCCCTTACTAGAATTTTTTTAAGAACATGTTGATCTGTCAAAAATAAGTCAAAGAGATGAATAGGTATAGATTTGATACCTCTTAAAAGCCACTTTTCATAGTTTGTAGGCCTTTAGATTTTGATCATCTATATTGCAAACATGCTAAATATGGACAGTTCTTATGTACTACAATGCTAACTAACAAGATGTAACAAGCTACAAAGACTGAAAATTAATATGGTGGATAAGAATGTTTTATAAGAATTTGAAGAATTTAGCTTTGGGTTTTGAGTTAAATGGTCAAGGAAACAAAATGGATTATTTAAATGACTGATTTTCTTACAGAACATAGAGAGAAAAAGGAAATGTGAAGTTGCACAGCTGTGAGCCAGGAAATGAAACTATACATTCCAAACAGAAAACTGTATCAAAGACCCTTGGTTTAAAAGTGTAATTTTCTAAATTGAGAAATACATACTTGCCAATAATTCTTAATGAAGAAAAACAATATTTTAAGTAGATGATTAAATAAAAAAAAAATCTCCTCACAATCTCTAGTTATTCTGGGTGAAATACCATTCTGCCAAGTTGTAAGAAAAATGGGAGAGTATTTTCTTTTTAAAATGGTGGTATTTTCTTTCTGAAAAAAAGTATTCAGCAGTGTACAATAATACTTCCAAATCAATTAAATAAAGGAGATTTAACATCTTGCCATTTTAATACAAGCAACAAAGGGTTAATGTTAAATTCTGTTTCAAAAAGGTATACCTTTTCAACATATTTTTCTTGTGGGTGGAAAAATACCACATTTAGCCTCTGAGATTGTGACATTATTTCTGTGCTTGAGAAATAAACTAAAAACTTTTACTTGTCTAAGTAAAGAAAAGTTTTGACCTTTTTTCAGATGAATAATACCTGAATAATATGGTGATGAGGGCCACAAAAAGAACCATGGTGTGAATCTTCACTTTCCCTGAGGGTAGAAGCTGATCTATAGGTTACTTGTTCCAGATCAGAAGCCAAAATTAAGATAAAATCTTTTCCAATTTTACTGTGTACTTAGCCCTCTCATCTGTAGTTTATGCTGTTAAATGTAACTTCTTAACCTGAACATTTAGCTGGAGACTTTAGTTATTATTTAAGAGCCCAGGTAGCAGAATTTTTAATAGAGGGGTTACATTAAAATTTTAACCCTTTTTTGAAACATTGATGTTCATGGAAATTGTTTAAAGTGTATAGGTCATAGGTATGCAACGAAATAACCTCTATTTGCTAAATGTTTCATGACTGTTGTTATTATATTAAAGATGTATGTAAATGTATAACATTCATGGAGTTATTCAATAGAATTGAGTTAAAATCAATTTTATACACTTAAACCTTTACTGGAATAGAAGAAAACAGTATGTTTATATGGAAATCTTTTTATTTTGCTTTTTAAAAAAGAATTATCTTATTGAATATATGGCCAACTGTACATAATAGTGTATTTTCCTATTTAGATTAAAATAAAACAGATTTAAAGTAAAAGTTTCATTGTCTCTACAGCTCCACTTTTTAAAATATATTAAAATGGCTAAACAGATTCTTGATTTTCTACTTCATAAATTTCAGTTATGCCTTCTACAGTATTTCTATTATATGTATCTTATAATAATGTAATGAATTACTAGTAGGAATTTTGGCAGTATCATTAGGCACAAACCGCTACCAGACTCTGGAAAAATTTAGGTGGGATACTTCTGGTAACAATCAAAGCAACCTATTGATGGGTTTCATTCTGTGACACTCTCCTACTACTGATCCAAGAGTAAAACACATATTATTTATTTGTGATTTATAAACTAGATCTCAATATGAACCAGGACCATCTGTAAAATATTTTATTACTTAGTATTAACTAGTCTTAACTAATTATTAGCCAATTTCCAGAAATGTCATTCTTGACGCCTCATCTTCCACATGTTTATTTCAGGGACTGAAATTATTTTCCTGAATTAATTTCAGGGAGTCTGAAGCAATGCACTGTAGCATTTGCTGCAGTGTCAGGTTCTACCGTGGTTAGTAGTGCCAGCTGACTGGTCAGCCATGGGTTTGTGAAAGGCAGGTCCCGTTTGACACACCTGATCTTCTATGACAAAGTGACCTGCTTGGTGGATGAGGGAAAGGCTGCAGATGTTGTTTACCTGGACTTTAGTAAGGCTTTGATAAAGTCTCCCATAATCATAGAATCAGAGAATCAGAGAATCATTCAGGCTGGAAGTGACCCTTGGGATCATCGAGTCCAATATTTTTTTCTCCTGGAGAAACTGTCTGCCCAGTGCTTGGATGGGTCTCTTCTCCCAAGTCACAGGTGATATGACAAGAGGAAGTGGCCTCAAGTTGTGCCAGGGGAGGTTCAGATTGGACATTAGGAAAAATTCTTACACTGACAGGGTTATTAAGCATTGGAATGGGCTGCCCAGGGAAGGGTTGAGGTGCTATCCCTGAAGCTATTTAAAAGATGGGTAGACACAGTGATTAGCAACATGGTTTAGTGATGGTTTTGTCAGTGCCAGGTTGATGGTTGGACTAGATGATCTGAAAGGTCCCTTCCAACCTTGACAATTCTATGATTCTATGATTCTACTCTCCACTGGGTTGAAAAATGGCTGGATGGGCGGGCCCAGAGAGTTGTGATGAATGGAGTTAAATCCAGCTGGTGTCTGGTCATGAGTAGTGTCCCCCCGGGCTCGGTATTGGGGCTAGTTCTCTTTAACATCTTTATCAAGGATATGGATGAGGGAATTGAGTGCATCCTTGGTAAGTTTGCAGACTACATCAAGTTACATGAGAGTGTTGACCTGCTTAAGGGTACAAAGGCTTTGCAGAGGGGTCTGGTCAGGCTATATTGATGGACTGAGGCCAATGGGAAGAGGTTCAACAAGGCCAAGTGCCAGGACTTGCACATGGGTCACAACAACCTCATGTAACCCTACAGACCCGGGGAAGACTGCCTGGGAGAAAAGGACCTGAGGGTGTTGGTTGACTGTGGGCTGAATGTGAGCCAGCAGTGTGCCCAGGTGGCCAAGAAGACCAAGGGCATCCTGGCCTGTATCAGGTACAGCACAGTGAGTAGGACTCCAGAGTTCATTCTCCCCCTGTGTTCAGCACTGGTGAGGCCTTACCTCAAGTACTGCACCCAGTTTTGGGCCCCTTACCACAAAAAAGACATTGAGGTGCTGGAGTGGGTCCAGAGAAGAGCAACAAAGCCGGTGAGGTGTCTGGAGAATAAGTCTTATGAGGAGAGGATGACGGAGCTGGGGTCATTCAGCCTAGAGAAGAGGAGGCTGAGGGGAGACCTTATGGCTCTCTACAACTACCTGAAAGGATTTCATAGAGAGGTGGGATTCAGTGTCTTCTCCCAAGTCACAAGCAATAGGACAAGAGGAAATGGCCTCAAGTTGTGCATGGAGAGGTTCAGATTGGATATTAGTAAATATTTTTACACTGAAAGGGTTATTAAGCATTGGAATGGGCTGCCCAGGGAAGTGGTTGGGGCACCATCCCTGGAGGTATTTAAACCACAGGTTGACATAGTGCTTAGTGACATGGTTTAGTGATGTTTGGTTTATTTATCAGAGTTGGGTTGATGATTGGACTAGATAATCTCAAAGGTTCCTTCCAACCTAGACAATTCTATGATTCTATTCTTGGTCCTGTATCTATGTGGAATGCAGATGTAGCCCAAGTGCAGGAATCCTGTTACTTAAATTCACTCTATGTTATTATACTAGTGTATATGAACGGTGTAGTGGAAGCAAAGATCACAAAGACTTTTTGTACTGTCTTTTCTCTCTACATTTTCCTGGAACGGTTTATCATGACTGAGTCACATAGGAAACAGATTGTAACATTGTCTTTCAAAAATCCATTTACTTTGGTAGAACATCTTGTGAAAGAAAACTCAGTTTAGTGTAAAACATAAAAGGCAGGCCACTGAGTTTCCTACACAGATTGAAGTGGTCATAGGGTGCAGGGTTTTTTGCACAACAGAGGAACCACGCAGTATCTTTCAATTAATTTAACTATTTTGAATTTGGCTTTAAAAAGTTGCATAAAAAATTAACTCCTTTCTGCTATCCAGCAAGCAAATATTTGCTTTCACTACTGGAAAGCAACTATCAGATAAGTAAAAACATGAAACTTGTGTTCCTTAACTAGTTACTTAAGATGACTTTGCTGCAAATGAGCCTAAAAAAAAATAATACTTCCATGTCAATTGTAAATTAGGAACAGAAAATAAAAGTCTTTATTCGGCACATTACTTGTGATTAAGGACTACTCAAATCCTCACCTTCAATCAGTCATTTCAAAATTAAACCTAAAGCAAAATAACCTAAAATCTGCTCTGCAAATCTCTCATTACAGTACCACTTACAAATGAGATTTCCAGCTGAACTCCAATTCTGTGTAGTTAAACAATCTGTCAGATGGCAATTGGTATTTTCAATATGGAAGTTACTCAAGGGTAACATTCTGAACATATACAATAATTATCAGAAAGAAAGTTATCAGATGTATTAATTTGGTTTCCATAACAGGAAAAGCAAACATTAACTACTGTCTGTTGTAAATAAAGGAGTTTTACTTGTTTGTATTTGATCAATTTTTATCCAAAGAAAAAAAAAAAAAAAGAATACAATGGATACTCTTGCTCTATATTTTAAGTCACTAGTCATCACTGTAAAAGACTGTCTGTGTTAGGAATACATCGCTGCACCTGAAGGTCAACTATTATGATTCCCACTGGAAAAAAAACAACTGTTTTACTACAACAGTACTGGTTTCATAGCTGGAATCCCTCTCTTTTCTCAGGTATGTAAAACCATCTGGATTTATAAAATCCTATTTTGTAGAATAATCGAATGTTTTGGGTTGGAAAGGACCTTAAAAGTCTTCTGACGGCCATGCCATGAGCAGGGGTGTCAGAACTATAAGATCTGTGAAACCAAATTGTTCAAAATCCCATCCAACATGGCCTTGAACACCTCCAGGGATGGGGGTCTCAGTTTCTCTGGGGAATCTGTTCCAGTGCCTCACCGCCCTTATGGTAAAGAATTTCATCATTTAAATCTACCCTCTTGCCATTACCCTTCTTCCTAACGCTATATTACCTGATAAAGAGTTGCTCAGCACCTTTTCTGTAAGCCTCATCTAAGTACTGAATGGCCTCAATAAGATCTCCCCAGAGTCTTCTCTTTTCCAAGCTGAGTAACCCTAACTCTCTCAGCCTGTCCACACAGGAGAGGTGCTCCAGCCTTCAGATAATCTTCATGGCCTCTGCTGGACACACTCCAACAGGTCCTCATCTTTCTCCTGTTAGGGGCTTCTTTTGATGTGGCCCAGGATGTGGTTGCCAGCTCAAGTTGAGTTTCTCATCATGAGAGCTCATCATCATGATCTTCTCATGTGTAGTTTACACTCCCAAGACATTCTCCTCAGGATTTTTCTCAATCCATTCTCTGCCCAGGCTGTATTAGGGCTTGGGATTGCCCTGACCAACTTCCAGGACATTGCAGATGGCCTTGTTGAACTTCCTGAGGTTTGCATAGGCCCACCTCTCAAGCCTGTCCAAATCCCTCTGAGTGGTATCCCTTCCTTCCAGTGTGTCGACCACACCACACAGCGTGGTGTCGGCAAACTTTCTGAAGGTGTATTAAATCCCACTGTTCATCTCTAGAATATCCCCAACGTTGTTCATACTTAGAAGGGCCAGTTATCTTGATGCCAGTATTTTGAAAACAGTTTGACCAACTCAGCTGCTGCTGGAAAAAAAGAAACATATTAAAAATAACACTATAAATAGATATCAATATAAAAAATAAAAAGAGTGCAATCCCAATATTTCTCTTATTGT
This sequence comes from Jacana jacana, assembly GCA_013400555.1. NCBI lineage: Eukaryota > Metazoa > Chordata > Aves > Charadriiformes > Jacanidae > Jacana > Jacana jacana. Next base: position 3,245 of record VZTM01010960.1, on the reverse strand, counting down.
TGAAGCTCCAAAACTGAATTAATGGTTTTGGTAAAAATTTAGTTTTAAATAAAAAAAAAAAAGAGTTTCTCTGAGTTGGTTCATTTTTGTTGGGTTATTTTTTATGTGATATGGATAGTTTCAATTTTTAGGTGAAATGAACCAAAGATGAAATATATAGTTGCAATTCATTTAGTTCTATCATTTTAAGTTGAAAATTTTGTAAATTTACACTGCAGAAGACACAATTATTTTGTGTATTTCTCAAAAATACATAATAACATTTCCTGTTTTCATAAAAATGTTCTCAACCTTTCACAGAATAACTTCCTTAAAACTGTACCTAAGTCACTGAAGAAGCTATAAGCTAGGCTTTCAGGTTTTTTAACTAAAACTCTCCATACTTTGTTCCTAATTTCATGTCTATCTATAATTTTCCATAGGTTTACACTATTTACACTACATTATATTATCTAGAGCATTATTTGTATCATAATTTTTCTAGTTATAAAAAAAAAGATAATCGGTATTAAAGACTTATTGAAATCCAGTACATAACACCTAGTGTTTCCCTCAATAATTATTACTTTTTTTTTTGTTCTGAAATCAGTATAATTCAGTTAAGAGTCTGAACATTCCAGATGATAAATTAAAATTACTCTAGTAGCCAATATTTCTCACATTGAATAAATATATAAAAAACCCCTGATGAATTGCACTTATACAATGTCTATAGGTAATAATGTGTATATGAGATTGTTACAAAGTTGAATGAATCCTTCCAGAATAAAATCATTCACATGAATATTTCTTCTACTACTTCAATGTATATGTTTCTTTACTTGTTTTGTACTAATAGCAAATATTGCACAACCCTAAGTGGAATAATGGTTCTATTTTAGTGGGGTTGAGTGCCAATTCCTTCATAAGTCTTTACTTGTTACGAAGGCTTTTTGACATATTTTTGTCAAAAGGAAGGGGGCATTTTGTCTTCCTCTGACATATGTCTAATGACACATATCGTGTTATATATTAGGACCACTACAGTTCTGTACAGTCTCTCAGTTCCTATTTGCTTGCGGGTTTGATTGGTCACCAAATTTGGATCATTGCTCTCTACAGCTTCATGAGAAGGGGAAGTGGTGCTGATCTCTCCTTCCTGGTATCCAGTGGATGCATGGGAGTGCTTCAAAGCTGTGCCAGGGAAGATTCAGACTTGATATTAGGAAGCATTTCTTTACAGAGAGGGTGGTCAAACACCAGAACAGACTTCCTAGAGATATGGTTGATACCCCAAGCCCTTCAGTGTCTAAGAGGCATTAGGACAATGCCCTTAATGTGCTTTAACCTNTAAGTACTGAATGGCCTCAATAAGATCTCCCCAGAGTCTTCTCTTTTCCAAGCTGAGTAACCCTAACTCTCTCAGCCTGTCCACACAGGAGAGGTGCTCCAGCCTTCAGATAATCTTCATGGCCTCTGCTGGACACACTCCAACAGGTCCTCATCTTTCTCCTGTTAGGGGCTTCTTTTGATGTGGCCCAGGATGTGGTTGCCAGCTCAAGTTGAGTTTCTCATCATGAGAGCTCATCATCATGATCTTCTCATGTGTAGTTTACACTCCCAAGACATTCTCCTCAGGATTTTTCTCAATCCATTCTCTGCCCAGGCTGTATTAGGGCTTGGGATTGCCCTGACCAACTTCCAGGACATTGCAGATGGCCTTGTTGAACTTCCTGAGGTTTGCATAGGCCCACCTCTCAAGCCTGTCCAAATCCCTCTGAGTGGTATCCCTTCCTTCCAGTGTGTCGACCACACCACACAGCGTGGTGTCGGCAAACTTTCTGAAGGTGTATTAAATCCCACTGTTCATCTCTAGAATATCCCCAACGTTGTTCATACTTAGAAGGGCCAGTTATCTTGATGCCAGTATTTTGAAAACAGTTTGACCAACTCAGCTGCTGCTGGAAAAAAAGAAACATATTAAAAATAACACTATAAATAGATATCAATATAAAAAATAAAAAGAGTGCAATCCCAATATTTCTCTTATTGTTGAAGCTCCAAAACTGAATTAATGGTTTTGGTAAAAATTTAGTTTTAAATAAAAAAAAAAAAGAGTTTCTCTGAGTTGGTTCATTTTTGTTGGGTTATTTTTTATGTGATATGGATAGTTTCAATTTTTAGGTGAAATGAACCAAAGATGAAATATATAGTTGCAATTCATTTAGTTCTATCATTTTAAGTTGAAAATTTTGTAAATTTACACTGCAGAAGACACAATTATTTTGTGTATTTCTCAAAAATACATAATAACATTTCCTGTTTTCATAAAAATGTTCTCAACCTTTCACAGAATAACTTCCTTAAAACTGTACCTAAGTCACTGAAGAAGCTATAAGCTAGGCTTTCAGGTTTTTTAACTAAAACTCTCCATACTTTGTTCCTAATTTCATGTCTATCTATAATTTTCCATAGGTTTACACTATTTACACTACATTATATTATCTAGAGCATTATTTGTATCATAATTTTTCTAGTTATAAAAAAAAAGATAATCGGTATTAAAGACTTATTGAAATCCAGTACATAACACCTAGTGTTTCCCTCAATAATTATTACTTTTTTTTTTGTTCTGAAATCAGTATAATTCAGTTAAGAGTCTGAACATTCCAGATGATAAATTAAAATTACTCTAGTAGCCAATATTTCTCACATTGAATAAATATATAAAAAACCCCTGATGAATTGCACTTATACAATGTCTATAGGTAATAATGTGTATATGAGATTGTTACAAAGTTGAATGAATCCTTCCAGAATAAAATCATTCACATGAATATTTCTTCTACTACTTCAATGTATATGTTTCTTTACTTGTTTTGTACTAATAGCAAATATTGCACAACCCTAAGTGGAATAATGGTTCTATTTTAGTGGGGTTGAGTGCCAATTCCTTCATAAGTCTTTACTTGTTACGAAGGCTTTTTGACATATTTTTGTCAAAAGGAAGGGGGCATTTTGTCTTCCTCTGACATATGTCTAATGACACATATCGTGTTATATATTAGGACCACTACAGTTCTGTACAGTCTCTCAGTTCCTATTTGCTTGCGGGTTTGATTGGTCACCAAATTTGGATCATTGCTCTCTACAGCTTCATGAGAAGGGGAAGTGGTGCTGATCTCTCCTTCCTGGTATCCAGTGGATGCATGGGAGTGCTTCAAAGCTGTGCCAGGGAAGATTCAGACTTGATATTAGGAAGCATT
>VZTM01010950.1:2182-22393 GCA_013400555.1 Jacana jacana | reverse complement strand
CTTCACTAAAGTTAAAATGAAAGAAATCTGAAACCAACAGCAGTTTTTCTCACAGATACAAGGGATTTCAAAGATACCCAAACCCAAGAAGTTGAAAGAGCATGCGATCTGAGAAAAAGGCAATGACTGGATGTGGAAGATTGACAGAGAAAGACAGAGCTTGCCAGATGTAGGTATTGTTTCGTGCTTCTATCCTTACCATCTCAGTCATGTTAAATGTTATAGGGACTCTAAGCAGTTCTCTACTGGACACAGAAATTCATTTTTCTAACGGTAGACCAGCAGATCATTTTTCAAATTCACTATGTCATTCCACTGCCATATGCCAAGCAACAAAGAACATAGTGTAATAATAAAAATGGAAGCTTCCTATGGAACTTTGAAATGTTGCATCACTAGTCTATGAGAACACAGACCATATAATGGATTAAAAAAATTATCTATATTGCTATAAAAATTATAACCTTAGCCTAGCTAAGATTTGGAAGAAAACTAATTTAGAAAAGCAAATAAATTTATGATCATTTAAGATTATTATTGATGCTTGTGTTTTTTATGGATTAGGGAAATAGTAATTCCATTTTACAAATAGCAAACTTTGAGAAAAAGTATTTCATGATCAAAGAGCAGGACTCCTGAATTCTTGATTCTTAGTTAAGTCCACGCCTACTGGGGAAAGGGGAGAAAGAGGGAGTCCCTCTGGTAAAATGGCAATACTGCTGTAAAGTAGCAGGCTTATTTTTTGGGTTGATTACTTCTCTTTATGAATAAATATAGCATAATGGTCTTGCAATTTAACAGCTCAGCAGCAATAAAACTTCTGTATGAATAAAAAGGATTTGGATCATATCTCCAGACTCTTNAGAAGGTGCATTGACATTTCAGGTCAGTCAACTTGCTCTTAGTTCAGATGTAAGTTTTCTTCAAATTCCACTAAGAGAACTGTGAGAAAACAAACAAAAAAAAAAGTCAGGAAGAGCAGATGATTTTGCCTTCTGTTTGAGCAAGGATTCTTTTTCATACTCCATTGAAGAAAAAGATACGATAAAGGTTGGAGCACGCAGCAGTGACATGGCGCCTAGGTTCATATCCTTTTTTTTTTTATAGCTCAGATACTCTTTCTTCCCCTTTGAGGTTTGGGAGGACTTAAGTAGACCATCTAAGCATAAGAGAACCCTTGCACTGAGAGCTCCAAAACCCAGAAGAAATCTCACCGTAATTTGTAAAGGTGATAGCGCACAATACAAGAAAGTAAAGCTAAACAAAAATCTCCTTAATGATAAGGGGGAAAAGGGGAATATGATACTCATTTCTTTAAAAAAAATAAAAATCAAAACAGTTGATCGTACAGCAAGGGCAAATTTTGTAAAGCCTGGAGATCAGCTCTGTCAGTAATGCTGAGGGTATACTCTTGTCAGCCCACGGTTTAGAAAGGCCATTGATATGATTTTCCTTTAATCTGTGGAGATTGTCAGCCTGTTTATCAAAGCCTATTGGAAATTTTGCTGATGAGATAATTGTAAAATTAATAGATTCAACAGCAAACTTGATTAAGAACAGCCCACTTGGTTTCAAGAATGGAGACATAATAAACACTTGATTGACTTGCTGGAACTCGTGCATTTTTGTGGGAGTAATTTGTATAAACAGGATATCCAATGAGCTCAGGAAATTCTGTTAGGTTTGCACAGTGCAGTCTCCTTTTAAAGAGCTCATAAGGGACTGACTTGAGGAAAAGCACCCAAGAGATGGGTATCGGGGAAAATAGCATCTACAGCCTTTTTGCTACCACCCAGACCACTCTGCATATGCATTTACAAGGCTCAAAACAGACATTTCTTTTTATTTTCTGAAAGGAATCTAAATAAATCCAAAAATTGAAATAATCTCCAGCACTTTCAGTTCTAATTTGTCAGATTGTCTTGGTTTAAAGTTGAAAATAAGTCATGGACCAAAAGTTCTTTTTCACTTAATATCCCTTTTCTGAAGGGTTCTTTCCTTCTGATTAGAGATTTGAATCTTTAAACCGCTCTTATGACAAACTTCCAAACTAGTTATGGAATCTAACTGAACCATTTTTAAGAACATCATTGGCACAGCATACAGCACGCATACAAACCCTACAGCAGACCAAAAGAGGTGATAAATGCAGTGGGGCCGGGGAGGCTACCAGTAAATCAGGTGATCTGGCTGGAACAGCACCCATTTGTCCTGCCAATGGCAACACCATCAGCTAAGAGAGCACTTGTAGCTGTGGAGCGAGTTCACTTTTAGCTTTAAATCATATAACCTTTTCTTTTATGAGATGAACTCATCCCTATGCCACTGCTACTGTGCATTGTGCAAGTTGTATTTTGTGAGATGTGTGTCTGAAACAGACGCCAGCAAAGATAATAAATCCATCTTTCTACAAACAGCATCTTTGAAGAAATTAAGACAGTCTGTTTCTGCTGGCTGGAGACTTGTCCTCTTGCACCTCATAAGCTTTTCCCTTCAGCTGACTGTTTAGCAGTAGGAACCTTAATGCAACTGGGAATCACATTGTGAACAGTCTGACCACTGCAAGACTACTTTATATACTAATATAAAAAAATACAAATTAGCATGTGATTCTTATCTATGTACTAGAAGCCAATTGCCTGGAAGAAATCCTGCAGTTGCCCACTTTACAATTTGCTTAAAACAAACTTTTCAGTCAGAAACAAAACAGTAATTGTTTTAAAAAGGCACCTGTGGAATTGCTTGAGTCTGTACAAGGAATGGCTGTTCTGCTGGGTACCAATGAAAACAAACACACATTTACTGAAGGGACTCTGGTGCACAAGATTTATTTTACCACTGTATAAATTATGGAGTTTCAGTGTCTGGACTTTAGCTATTGTAATAAGCCCAGATAGAATTAGATCTAGCTGGGAACACTGAGGATAACAGGAAAAACTTCTATGACGGGGATAAAGGCAAGACTAGGGAAGATGTGGCCCCTCTCCAGAAGTAAACAGGAGACCTGGTCCCCCAGGATATGGAGAAGGCTGAGGTACTGAGGTACTTTGTCACCTCAGTCTTCACTGGTAAGGACTCTAATCATACTGCCCAACTTGCAGAAGGCAAAAACAGGGGCTATGAGAATGAAGCCCACTGCAGGAGATGATCAAGTTCAAGATCATCTTAAGGAACCAGAAGGTGCACAACTCCACGGAACCTGATGAAATCCATCCACGGAGCTGAGGGAGCTGGCAGATGAAGTTGTTAAACCACTTTCAAATATATTTGAAAAGTCATGGCAGTCCAGGAGGTTCCCACTGACTGGAATAGGGGAAACATAACCCTCATTTTCAAAAATGGAAAAAAGGAAGACCTGGGGAACTACATGGCAGTCAGTCTCACCTCTGTGCTAGGCAAAATCATTGAGCAGATCCTCCTGGAACCTCTGCCTTAGGCACATGGAAAATAAGGAGATAACTGGTGGCAGCCAACATAGCTTCACCAAGAGCAAGACATGGCTGACAAATCTGGTGGCCTTTTACAATATTGCCACAGCATTGGTACATAAGGGGTGAGGATCAGACATCATCTACCTGGACTTATGCAAAGTGTTTGACACTGTCCTGCATGACATCCTGGTCTCTAAATTGGAGCAGTGTGGATTTGATGGACGGACCACTCAGTGTATAAGGAACTGGCTAAATGGATGCACTTCAAGGAGCTGTGGTCAACAGATATAGTCCAAGTGGAAATCAGTGACAAGTGGTATTCCTCAGGGGTCAGTACTGGGACCAGTGGTGTTTAACATCTTTGTCAGAGACAAGGACTGTGGGATTGAGTACACCTTTAGCATGTTTGCTGATGACATCAAGCTGTGTGGCACAGTCAACATGCAGGAGGGAAGGGATGCTGTCCAGAGGGACCTGGTCAGGCTTGAGAGGTTGCTTGTGCAAACCTCAGGAAATTTAACTAGGCCAAATGCAAGGTCCTGAATGTGGATCATAGCAAACCCAAGAACGAATACAGGCTGGGCAAAGAATGGATTGAAAGCAGACCTCAGGAGAAGAACTTGGGAGTGTTAGTGGATAAGAGGTTCAACATGAGCCAGCAATGTGCACTGGCAGCCCAGAAAGCTGGCTGCATCCAAAGAAGCATGGCCAGCAGGTCAAGAGAGATGATTCTGCCCCTCTACTCTGCTCTGGTGACACCATGCTTGGAAAACTGAGTCCAGCTCTAGAGCCCTCAACATAAGAAGGACGTGGACTTGGACGGAGCCTGGAGGAGGGCCATGAGGACAATGAGAGAACTGGAGCACTTTTCCTATGAAGACAGGCTGAGAGAGTTGGGATTGTTCAGCCTGGAGAAGAAAATACTCTGGACTGGACAGCCTTCTAGTACCTAAAGAGAGCCTACAGGAGAGATGAGTAGGGACTTTTTATCAGGGAGTCTAGTGATAGGATGAAGGGCAAAGTTTGAAACTGAAAGAGGATAGATTTAGATTAGATATTAGAACTTCTTTACTATAAGGATGGTGAGACACTGGCATAAGTTTCCCAGAGAAGCTGTGGATGTCCTATCCCTGTATGTGTTCAAGACCAGGTTGGATGGAGCTTTGAGCAACCTGGTCTAGTGGGAGGTGTCCCTGCCCATAGTAGGAGGTTGGAACTACATGATCTTTAAGATCCTTTCCAACTTTAACCATTCTATGATTCTATAATGATTTTGATGTTCACCACTATAACCCTTGAAAACAAGCTCTTTTATTAGGAAAAGAATTAAAATATTTTTCAATCCCTGAAACGTATGAAATTAAAATCTTATCCCAAACAAAGTTTACTTTGAACACGGAAGAGAACAAAAGACTCCATAAGGCCTCTGAAAGATTCTATTTCTGCCAGCCTGATTTATACAGAAAAGCCTTCAGACACATCAGTCAGTCACATACAGCAGAATGGAAACAAAGTCTAAGAAAATACTGGTAAATACACTTTCAGACCTGCAGCAGAGAACTCATAACATTGTCAGGACATTGCATATGCACAGACATACACAACCTTGCATATCTAGATTTTGATCAACTAAATTTATTCTGAGTTTACACAATTTGAGACACATATATAAAATTAAGCAGAAAAGAGTAAGTAAAATTAAAAAAAAAAACTAAAGAACCCACTCAAGCATATTTCATATCTTGAAATATTATATTCTTACTAATACATACATTTTTAATGGGACAACTGGAGTAAATACTACCATCCTGTAGCTCTATTTATACCGATCTATGTGCTCCAATTTTTACCGTTAATTTCTGTGTAGAGCTATACAGCAAAATTAGTAGTAACCATGATTTATTATACAGTAGTGAAGAGGGAATTACAGTTTGCTGTAACATTTGCAATTGCATGAGCACAAGCACATTAGAAGAACTATACTCCATCCTAGACAGATCCTAAATCCATCAACTCCTGTCTTCTGCCTCCAGCAATGGTTAATGGTGGGTAAGCAAGAATGGCAATAATGTTCAGGCAAGCAGTCTGTGCTACCTTCTCCAGCATACTCTGCCAGCCTTGCCTATTCAATGAGGAATATAATCATGAGACAACTGGGTTTCCTCCAGATTGACAATGGGAAAGTTACATTACAAGATGCTGCAGAATATTACCCCCAGGCTATAACACTTGATGCTTTTCACATTTTATACATCTAACTTCCTATGTATACACTTACAACAGGAGCCCAAAGAGATGTGAACCATGTGTTGTTAAAACAGGATCCAAACAGCATACAAAGTAGAATCTAATTCTTGGATGGATCTAATTCATGTACTTGCAGGCTGTATGTCAGCTGAAGACACAAAGATATTTAAAATAACAAGCTGATCAGCGTATCAGACTAGGCTTATATCAGTCTCAGGGTTGATCTACGTAAAGTTTAATATGTTAACAGGGGCTAGTGATACCATAGTAAAGCTGAAATCCCTCCCCAAACGAAACAACATCAGTGTCACTAAACCTGAACTAAAATGAAAACTAAACTAAAATGAAAAATTCTCTTTCCCATTTGCTGAATTCTCTTTGATGTCTTTTTAGTCTAAGACACTGTGGTTGAAGCTTATACTTCACTTCACACATCACTTCATCTGAGAGAACCTGAGAGGAAGAGTGAACATCAGGAACTGTATGCATCTACTCATGTATTTAAAAGATACATCACCAAGAATCAAGATGGTCACAAACAGACTGGGGTGTTGGCTTTTGTTTTGTTTGGGGTTTTTTGTCTCCTGTACAATAATCCCACAGAAAGCTGTCCAACAAATTGCAGGAAGGAACTTGGATATACACTAGCAGACAAAAGGTTTGAACCTCAAAAATCAGTGTAAAACAGCAGCTTCTAACCATGCCTGGTCACTACTGGGCATGGTCCAGCTGCAGACTTGCATCCTGCGTTGCCATGGCTTTGATGAGAATGGAGACCATTGCATGGACCGTGAACGTCTGCTTTACATGGATTGTGTGAAGTCTGCTTTAAATGACTGTGAAAGTCATACATTTCTGCGTGCTGAATGAACCAACAGTCTATCCAGGGCTGCTGCTGACAATTCTCAGCAGCAAAAGTAGCTGTTAAATCTTGGATTAGTTTGAAGTCAGGCTCATTAAATTCGGAAATGAGCTACAAAGATGTTTTCTAAAAGGATGAGTGAGTTAGTCAATTTTTAATTACTTATCAAGGAGGGGTTTTCAGGATAGATCTTCACAACTATGCAAAGCAATAACTATAACACATTTACAGCTGTATTCATTTTCATGACCAACAGCCAGAATTTGAAGGGAGTAGAGAGATCAAAAAAGGCTTGCTTCAACAAATATTTATGTAATATTCTTTCTTCCAGCACAGAAGCAGAAAAAACTAAAACATAACATTCTGTTCTTCTTAAAGAAATAATCCATGTATTTACATTCAAGTAAAATTAATGAGACCTTCTGTTCAAGTCATCTTAAAACTTACTTACTTGCACTCCAATCATACAAAAATATGCTTTGATCAAAATCTTGCATTTGTTCATTAAGTTCAACTGCTTGAAGATTCCGTGGGTTATTACTCGTAACTGTCCTCCTTCATTCTCACATTAAATCTGTCTGCACTGATCCAATGAAAGAAAATCAATAGCAGCAAAGTGATTTACTGAAATTATCATTCATGCCAGTATATTTTATGGTATTGGGCGTGTTAGGTTCTGACTTGCTTTGGATCTGTAATTTGCACCCCAGGTGGCTGCTGGGACCCTGCAGTGGTTTCCACGCACAGGGCACTGCTGCCTGATGAGGCTGTAGCAGAAGCAGCAGTAGACAGAGCAAATGCCCCACATTGCCTTTGGTGAATTTCAGGAGATGATTTCCTGCCCCATCAACTTTCAGCGATCCCTCCTTTTCTGCCTTAGGTAATCCAGAAATCCTTTACCCAGTGACTAACACTCATTTTAAAATGCACAGATGCTTTTTCCTTTTTTTAAGCAACTATCTGTCAAAATATTGAGCCATAAGCAAAGACTTCTGCCTCACCTCAACATGCGGGGTGTGCTCCCTCAACCCATGTGTCTCTGTGATCAAGAGACCTTAATACATGCTGGAATGTAAATACACACAATTAATTCCAAAACTTAGGTTTGGTTTTATCCAGGGTCCTCCCTGCACTGCAAATCGCTTGCTGCATTTTAATCTGACCCAAGGACATCCTCGCACTCACTCAACTCTCTACACAGTTCAGTTACCAAAAGGGTTATGCAAAGATTTGAACAGGCTGCCCAGGGTAGTTGTGGAAGCGCCATCCCTGGAGGTATTTACAAGGCAGGCAGATGTGGTGCTTAAGGACATGATTAATGGTGGTTTTGGCAATGTTAGGTTGAGGGTTGGACTCTATCTTAAAGGTCCCTTTCAACCTAGACAGTTCTATTATTTTATAATCACAGTACCACATGGCTCTTGAGCTCCACCATACCACCACCACCAAACCTACAATACCATGACCTAGTGCTCTGCACAAGGCAGCTGAATAAATAATGCCTACTATGGAGCAGCACTGGGTGGTTGTTTTCAGCAGATGACAGGGGACTTTTATTTCCAGAATAACAGTAAATTAAGATGTTGAGCCTCAAATAAAACATGTTAAAATGAGAACATTTTGCTTCAGAATATTTCTTCTGTCTAAAGTTAGATTAGCTTCAATAACAAATGACTGCGAAAAAAGACTTTTGGTAAACCTAGGAAAGATGTGACATTATACTCTAGCATAGAGAAAGAATGGAGAAGGGAACATTATACATCATTACATGTTACCGTATTACACATTATCAATTATTATACTATTAATATATTTAATATATTAATTAGAGTATATTAATATGTTATACTAGCTGAGCTACCTGATTACATGTAACTCTGGAGTTTAACCCTGAATTTCACTGGACAGATTCCATCCTTCCCTCACCTACTCTCTTTTGAACACACAAATGATTGGTATTCTTCTTCCAGAGCTGGAAACCTGGATATATGTGGTAGTACTCTGCAAAGAGATTGTAGAACATACTAGTACATATATGTTGTATGCCACATCTGTGAAACATCCCTACATATTTTGAAATGCATTTCAATCACAGAATGGTTTAGCCAGGACAGTTGATTATTTTTCAGTACATTTTCCCCAGTACTCAAAAGATTTCAAATTCTGACAACCTATTACTGAGAAGTAGATCCTTTTCTGATAAAGACAATAAAGACCTTGAATTTGGAATGTTTTCTATGTTAATAAAATTAAAAGTATTGAGAGTTAAAAGTTCCAATTACTTCAATTCCCAGTTTAAAATTTCACATTTTCAAATTTTCTACCTTGAATCAGAAATGTGGCAAAATTAGTTTAAAGAAAATAAGAAATATTTAACTAGCACAACTTTAGCTTTAGACTTAGTTCTGAATGTGACAACAATCTGCAATAATACCATGGTTTTGAAAATGTAATCTGTTGATAAATTTCTCTCTTATGAAGTTGCATGTCTGAAAAAAAAATAATCAAGGCGTGATTCATTAAAAAAAAATAAATCAATAAATAATTTAAAAGAGACTCTAATGTAAGTGCTGACCACATTGCCTCTTTCTACTAAAAATTCTGAGGAACCTACCAGAAATCAAATTACCCTCTTTTTAAGGGTAAGCTCTGCTACACAGAAAAGTGATCAGGAACAATCATTTTTACTTTTACTCTAGTTAAGTATCAACACAGCATCTTTGTTACAAAGCCTCAAACTTGGAGACTTTAACATTTCATTTTAAAGGTTTACCAGGAGTTTGAGATTTTTAGGCTCAAAGACCAGCATCAGCTTTTAATGCTTTTAAAAGCACCATGCAGCATTAAGCTGCATGAATTAGCTGAACAAGAGAAGGTCCCAGTACAAATTCACATTAGCCTCCACCTAATCCTGGAAGGAATGGCCTCCAACAGTCAGCTCCCTGTTTGAGTTTCAGATTCTCCAGGTATCTAAACTTGCAGTGTGTCCCTCATCCCTATTCACTGCTTTTTCCTCTTTCTGGGAAAGCCCAACAGTCCCAAGATCATTTGTTGTGATACACATAAACAGGTACTGGGAGACCACCCGGGAAACAGGCCTCCTTCAGTCCAGGGTAATGGCCTTAGCAAAACATTATAGGATCTATTTTTCCTCTTGAGATCTTTTGAATTTGCCTTGCCATAACAACCCAGCATCAATAACTGTAATAGAAAGTACTTTCCCTGTTCCCTTTCATCCCTTGCTGCACACATTCCTGCAGCAGGTGGTGGATAGAGGATGAATCATCTCCAGATGAACCTGGTGCCGTTTCACTTCCTGGACTAAAGCTCAAACCACTGAGCTGATACATCAAAAGAGATTCCACTGCCTCCACTTTTAGTCAATTTATGAAGAATAGTGCAGTCTGGCCAGCTCTTTAAATGGCAGACCAAAGGTACCCATCTTGAGCAGATGACACAGAAATACACACTCCAAGTGCACAGAGGTGAGCTCCTGTGGCTCTGATTTAAGGATTTTGAGTTAATTTTCATTCCTATAATCTCTCAGCTCATTCAAAGTAGGTAACCAGAGACTGTTCTGCACTCTTGCTACCCTAAAATTCTTCTCAGGTGTGCCTAATCTTAATCTGTAGCATCTCTTTCACCAAGATTTAAACATGTAGTAGCTGTCTACATCCTGAATCTGGGTTCTGGATTCCCAGCTTGCATAACAAATGTCAAAAAGTTAAGTGTCATAACACTTAAATTCAAGGTATCCTGTATTTTTGTTTTACCTCATTTTGCAGACAGTTATTACTTCATGACATTATTTACATTTTAATATAAAATTAAGTACAAAAACCCCATCATAGTTAAAAATAAAAATCTTATCTATATTAATGCTGACATTTTTTTTTCAAAATATACTTGAGAATCAGTCAATTCTATTTCTAATCCCAAATACACCAGGATATTTAAGTCAACTGTTTAGACACTGATCAAAATCAATGGCACTCAATGATACCAGTATGTTCACTGAACAGGCCTTTAATATGATTCAGTTTCTTATCCTCACACGGATATTCAGTATTTGTCATATCCACATCTCATTATAGCAGAAAGTTGTATATTCAGAGTATTTCTGACCTTTGAATACTCACAACTCATTCACAGGAACTTGTTATGTTAATGAAATTCTTAGCATACCTATAGACAGCTTACATATACTTGTTACGTATGGAGGTCCACACACAGCACCCTCTTTACAACCACTGCACTCCAGTGATACAGAGCACTTTGGCTATAATAGCATTTGTGCAGAATATATTTATTAAGTTTTGGCTCAGAAGCTGTACTACAGGGAAGAGCAAAGCCCTGCCAGGATGTGGCTGGTTTGATTAATAATGGAAGGAGATTTCGTAATACAGAACCTATTATCCCTTCAGCATAAAATGCAAGGAGGAGGAAAGCTAATAAGAAAGCAACATAAATTTCTCCTAATGGAGAGACAGGCAGAATCTTCCCTCAAGGGGAGAGGGATTAGGGTTTGTACAAAACAAGGCAGGATTAACAGCTGCTAGTTACTCTAGGTTTACAAGTTGGTGGAATTTCAACCGGAATCAACTTAATTTCTTACTCTGTGTGTGTTGTGATGTAATGCAGTATAGTTATTTGAAAAACTCAGTGTTATCTGGGTATCCCTTTGCCGTTTATCATCTAGAATTTTATACTGCCTTCCAGATCACTCAGAGGAATTAAAGCTCATCAGGACATAATTTCTTTCCCTGGCAAAACCAGAGAGAGAAGTTCAATCTGTTTTCACTGAAAATCCAAAAAGTATTAGACTACAGAATCATGCTCAGACAGCTGCACATATGGATGTCTGACTCTGTATATCTTAATTTTCTTTTCCTGAAATCAAAAGCAATTAGTGTGCGGGCACTGTATGTAAGCATGTCAGTACCGAGCCTCCTCTCTCAGCTGAAGGAGACACCTCCTTTTGATGAAATGCAATACAATCAGCATCCCTGGGAAACAAAAGAATCGGGGCTTACAGAGCACAAACAAGAGTGGCCCAAGGGGCAGATAATCAGTTTGCATAGAACTTACTGTACCCATGTTATCAAGATTGAGAACAGCAGAAGAAATTAGTCTGAAGTAAAATTTAATCTTAGTATTGCTCAGTATGTGACCAAAGAGACCGCATTGTATTGAGAATTACTACCCTTAGAAGGCTGCTGGTGAACGCCACTGATGTGTCTCATCTCAGCATGCAAAGAGAGGTTAACTTAGCACATAAACTGAGCAGGTATTTTCAGGTTCAGTTTTACAAGTTTTCCCATTACTAAAGCCAAACAAAGTCCTTGAACTGTTACTGCTCTTACAAAATCCCCCAGGAGAATCTAGTAGCAAATAAAAGGACCTAGAGGATTAAGCACGTTGGAAACAGCCTATGTACTGTAATTTGAAACACTCAAACTGCCATCACCTGCCATCACCTCTGTGGCAGTGGCTGCTCACGCTGTCACTGCTGCTGTGCCTGCATCCGTCACCATCCCTCCCCCTGTGACATGGTGTCAGCTGTAACAGCAGCAGTGGAAAACGCAGCAACGGTTGTAAAGCCAAGCAGCGATGGAGCAGCAGGAGGGGAGGCGTTGAGAGGACATGGGGCAGCAGTGGGATGGCAGAAAGGGGGCAGTGGGGTGAGCTGTGGGTAGGAAGGGCTCCTTGACCTGCATCAGCCAAAACCCAGGTAGTGTGGAGTAATTACAGGCTGGTCCATTCTTGTGATTTTACAGAGATGATGCTTTGCAATCCTTTGGCCAAAGACAAAAAGTGGAAAAATTATAAGCTATAAAAAAAAAAGTTTTTTTCCTGCAAAAAAAGAAAGCAATTTTCTATTTGAAATGTAGTATTTGACTCTGAATTTATATTTCATTTAATTAATCGCTCTCTTCACATTTGGAACAATTTTTGGAGTTTAAATACAAAGCACATCTCCAAAGCAAATAATCTTGCATATTTGAGTCACATCTGTGAATCATTTTCATTCAATAAAAATGGCATTTGCTTAATTACCTTTGGTTAATGAACTATTTGTCCAAAATCACTCCTCTGGATTGAACTGTGGTCTCAGATATCCGTTTCTGTGCTATGAAAAGCTCTAAAGTACTATCCTCTGTGTGTGCCAGTAACATGACATCATAAAATACAAAAATTTACACTAAATTTTCAGGACTGTCTGGAAGTCAATTTTTTTTTTTAACAATATTGAATGATGACATGAAGCATCTATAGTTGTTTTAGTCATAAAAGAGCTCAGAGGTAACAGATCGAATGTTACTAGTCTAGTGTGACATCAGAGAACTGAGGTCTAAAACGTTTTCTCAGTGGAACAAATGTCTGTAACTATTGTATTAAAAGGTCTGAGAATAGTCATTTTATCTCTATGACCTGTCCAGTGCCTTCCTTAAAAGTGCTCCCCTGTAAAGAGACTTCAACAGCGTTTTCTGTATTCCACAATCAGTATGGAAAGAGATTTTTATCCCACAGTTACTACTATCTGGAGACATTTGCTTGGAATACACTTAATTAAAACAAAAAAGTCTTAAGAGAAATAATCCCATTATATTTCAAAACCAATTAATTCAGGCATAATTCTGCTGATAGTTTGTGGGTGTTCCCTCTTTTTGCTTAATGCAGAAATTGGACTTCCATTTCACTCAGGTGTCACGGGCCAGCAAACGATATTCTGAGGAAGGCTTGACGAACCACAGGTTGCCATTTCACTATTATAGCATCCTCGCTCCCCATGCTCCATATACTCTATTGCTATCACTAAAGTAATGAAAAATCTGAGATGAAAGATGGTAAAAAATTCAGTATCACTGTTATGAATTCTTCTGTTCCAGCTGCTTGCTCCTCACTTTAAATTACAATCCTCTGCATAGCCACAATATCATAACCCGTTGCATCAGAAGTGATTAAGATGTTACACAAAAATGAAGGATTATCAAACAGAGAATCCTGGCTGCAGTAGAGAGAGGAACAAATGAGTAAATCTGATCCTGAAGTAAAATAAAGAAATAAAATACATGTTCAACAAAAGAAACTGCCAGCTGGGATACAAATTAGTATTCCTCTCTTGATGTTTCTGGAGCTATGCTGATTTGTATTAGGTGAGGATCTGCTCCATGGTTTAGCCCTGTCACGTATCAACAGTAATTTCCTTGGACATAATTAAATGTGTTTAGGAATGCCTTTCTACATCATTACAATGGTGTCTCCAGCACAGGGAGACTTTCTTCAACACATACATAGCCTCCTTCCTGATGCTTTCAATTTCAGCCCTATACTCTCAACATAAGACAGTCCTTGAATAATGAAACACTTCTAAAACAAAAGTTATTTAGAGTTTTACCAGTTAATCACCAAGGATCTAACATATTGTTTTTAAACAACTGTTCTTCCTTTTCTAAACAGTTTTACCATTTATCACATTTACCAAGCAACACATTTTACAAATTCTTAGACTCCAGCTGAAGCTTTTTTACTTTTCTGTATCTACTGTATAATGCTTCCATATAACAAGTCTAAGTGTGTTTTCTCACAGGCAATGCTCTGAGCATCAAACAAGAGCTTTTCAGGTCTTTCATATGGCTAGCGGTCTCCAGATTGCTAGCAAAAAATAACTGTACATCTCATTTACCACAAGCATGGAGCGCACATTTTTCTATTTTTCTGCCCAGGTCAACGGGAGAAACAGCAAGCCAGGCAAAAACAGGACACAAGCAACTGCGTGTACTCATGTAGTCCTCTTCAGTCAACAGCAATTTCACCACAAACTATCATCACTCAAGTTAATTGTCCACAATCAGGCAAATGTGAAGGCTTCCACTCTAAAGTTTTAGACAAATTTCTTATAGCAAAGTCCCAAGTCTCCACATTAAGTCAATACCCCAGAAAGCGCTCATTCTTTATTTTAAAACAGAGATGTTACAATGCAATCCCTGAAAAGGAAAAGTGCTAGGTGAAAAGAAAATTACTAAAGTCAAAATCTGTACCAGTTAACATGGTCCTTTTTGCCAACAGTAAGTGACAGCAGGCAGGTATTTCTTATACACTTACAGCATCATGACTAATAGCATTACTTTAACACAGACATCAACTGGGTCATCAAATCCAATACTCTGCTATTTCAGGCAATCGTGTTGTATAAAACAGTTCAGATAGCCTCCTGGTATGTTTTTTTTTTCCCACTAATAACCCCTACATAATCTTCTCTTTTATATAATGCTTACGACTATCAAGAAGTATCAAAAATGTGACAGTTGGTGCTTTAATAAATTGTCTACTGATATTTGTGATGCTGCCATACATGTTTAGCTCTACATCACACCAATATAGATGATGTGGGACAATAAACCAAAACGATTTAGTTAAATCTTTCAGACCAGTATCTCCCTATTTAATTCATGTTCAATATTCTAATTCGCTAAGTAGCTACTTCCATACACAAGCTTTTCAGAAAATCATATTGCTAAAAGTTAGCTTAATTGCACATGCTAATGATACACATGGCTACCTTGCTGGTTGTATACATAATTGCCATAAATGACATGAAAGAAACAATTTTGGTCACCTACCAGCTAGAATTACTCCATGTAGGTTTTTGAAAACATGCTTCCTTTCCTGCACATCTTAGGCCAAATTGGTGCCAGAATCGTACAAGTGAAAGAAACTCCTCTCTTCCCCCTTATGCATCTCTGTTTCAAATGAGAAGGCATACAAAAAGAGTTTCTCTATAGTCATACTGGACTCAATTGCAATAGATTCAATGAAAAACAGGGTCAGCATTTGGATTGATTTTCCTCTGCTATACAGTACACTGACATATGCTGAGCTTTATTGCTTCTGAAAGCATCCTTGCAGCCATTCAACGAGATTTAAAAACCTTCCAGTGACGCAACCTTTATTGCACATTAGATGTTACTGAAGTCTCTCATGCATACTTGGGACTAGCTTGAACAATGCTAAATGTGTCTCAAAAACATTACTATGCTGATGGCAAAATTATTCACATTACAACCGTACCAAGAGAGCTCCCCCTAAGGGCAAAAACACTGTGTGTGCTGATAGCAAGAATTTGTGCCTGGCCCTGGGAGTACACCATACTCTAATTAACCATGAAGAAGAAACAGAAGGGAAAAATGAAGTTACAAAGGCTCGACCCAAAGTTCATAGCCAAGCCAGGATCAGAAATTATATCTTTTGAATCATGGGCCAGAACCCTTTACAAAATCTGGTCCTGCACATTCACAATGACACACAACATAGAGACTGTAAAGCTACTTTAAATCACATCTCAGAGATTTCTCTCAAAGCCAGTCTTCGTGCTGCTTCTGCCACTTTGAACCCTCACTAGCGACAGGTTCTCCAGATGGGAATAAAACCCCTAAGGTGCATGCTCATCTTGTTGTCCCTCTGGGAAGAGGAGCACAGAGCCTGACAAACTCTCCTTTGCTTCCTCTTGCTGGCTGTCTTGCTTCAGACACAAATGGAAAGTGAAGGAAGGGTAAAACTGAAGGTCCGCTCTTGCTTGCTTTCTTAAAACACTAGGACCCAAGGAAGTTAAACCATTATCTAGTGAAGTAAACCCATTCATTCAATTGTATCATGTGACATTTTATCTCTTTCTGTTTCCATGATGGAAAAAAATGAATGGGTATCCCCATCCTGTTCATTCCACTGGATACAGGGATTGACTGAAACAAATGCAAAGTAAATTGTCTACATAACAACAGAGAAAGCTGAATTCCACAACAAACTAGCATTAAATCTGCCTCCTTGGTACCTAAAGAAATAATGAAAAACATTTAAAGACATGCCGAATTACAGCCTATTTAGTAGCTTACTGCACAAGGGACTGCCACTTGGATAAATGTGATGAACCCTATCTTGAAAATAATTTTTTTCCTCTTTTCAGAATGGACTGAGGTAAATGAGGCTATTTTAATTCATTCAGAGCTAAAATGGCTCATCTCAACAGTTCCTTCAGCAATATCTTCCTTTTCTCTATTATCTTAACCTGTAGTATAGCTGCCCTTCTACTCATGCAAATTTGCAAGGGAAATTAGGATTGTTGCTGTGATTAGCAAATGACATAATGCTACAACAATTCTATCACCTCTGTTTCAGCCCACGCTTTGATGAATTGCTTGTTTCTTCACCACTGAGCACACCACTCATATCATCGTGTACATACACTCATCACGTACATTTCAATGCTGCCACCTCAAACTCAGAGTATTGACTTGACTTTTATTTCCCATTTTAAATTGTCTTCAGCTCCCTACTCACTCATTTCTCAGCATCCGAATAGGCAAATACACCACAGTTCATCTAGATTATCAAGTCTTCAACTCACCAACTAGCTCCTCTTGCGGATTCACAGGTTTAAACCTCAATAACCACCACGTTTTATAGTTTCTAAAACAACCTAATATTAAAGGGAGTCATTACATGAAAAAATTGTACTTCCTACAAATTATAAACGGGGTTATTCAAAACTACCTAAATTCAAACTCGCACATCAAAGATGCAAAAAATGAATTGCTGATATATGCATAGTTGACCTAAGCTGCACGATGACAATTTACCCTTGTACAAGATTGGACATTCACCATTATTTCTCTTGCTTCCACTGTCTGACAACTTCCTCCAGAGCCTGTGCTGCTGGTATCCATGGCAGCCGCACATCCCACTGGGGGCCTGCTGAAAACACCCTCCACATTGGGACATAAAGCAAGAAAGTAGAGTGAGTAGAGGAAACAAAACAAACCAAAACAAACAGTTATGGGGGTTTGAAGTCAAAAGGGTTGCACTTTGGAATTTAATTAGAAAAGGCATGTTAATTAGAGATTATTGACAGTGAAGTAGGTCAGAAGAAAAAGATCTAAGTGATAATTAATGTACCTCCAAAAGAAATGCTAAAAGCCAAAACAAAACCAACCCCCCAAACAGTAATTTTCTCAATAATCAGTAAATAGTGAATCATGCATAATTTTTATGTCTTTTTCCCCTATCTTCTCCTCACATATAGGCAATTGCATTTTTAAGAGCCAGTGGAGAGGACATTTCAGCCTGGGTACCCAGAGGGCAGGGGAGAAAGGAGGATCCCCAACGGGCTTTTTTCACGCACTCTTTCCTAAATTCTAGTCACTATAATCTTCCCCTGACTATAATTCAGTCAGTCACACAGAGGGAACAAAATATTTTTTTTAAGTGTCACATTAAGAATCTGCCACTGAAGAAAATAATTTAAAATTCAATGTTTTGGCTAGCAGTACCAAAGCAATGTTGGGGGAAGAGGTGGCTAGTAGCACAGGAGTGAAACCCAGTCTGCCTCCACACAAAACGACCAGGCTTTGAGCATTAAGAACCTGAGGATTTGTTTAGACTAGGAGACTGCTATGCACTGCATGTGCAACCAAAACATTTACAAATAGTGTATCTTCTCCCTTACTGGGGAATACCCCAGTACATATCTGGCCTGTAATGTCTTGGTGGCATTTCTAGTACAAATCAAAGCAAGGCAATTGTCCATTCCACACTCCAGCACGACTGGAATACCCACACTATCTATACTCAACAATAATAATAATAATCTTTACCCAAGGGTTGGTCTCTAAAGCTAAATGCTCCTGAACTTCCTGTTACAGTAAAATCTAGTGGAAGATGTAAAAATAAATGTCTGACAAAATAGCCATAGTATGGGGCCATTTTAAACTCTGATTAGTCAAAAGAAAGAGACCTATTGATTACAATATATGATGGATCAAGGTATAAAACAATGTCTTATATAGTTATTTCTGTCAGACATATTTATTTGTAAATCTTCCTCTAAACTGCAAAAGGAAAATTGAAGTTCTGTATTTCATATATGAGGTACTTGAGGAGTATTATACTCAGCCAACAAAATCCTTGAGAATTACCGAGAAATTGTCACTAACTAAAAACTATTGAGATAATAAAACTGGGTAGTGCAATTACTGTTACCTCTACTAAGAGATAAAGCAGGATTTTCACTGAGAAGATTAATAACAAAACTAAAATATATGCATAAGCATGTTATCAAACTGTTTGGGGAGGTGAATGTCTCTCCTTTATCTATTATTTCTATTAATAAACAAGAACAGAGAGAAAAACTATACTGTTTGAGAAACGATCCTGCTCATCTAGCTATTTTTAATATGTGAAGAAAAATATCACTGCAGTGCTTCACATGAACAGTAATTAATTTTCTGTAGCAGATCTCAATGGAGCTACAGGATCCAGGAGCAAAAGAACCTCGTTAGCTGAGGCAGACTGTAAACTCTTGTCAGATCATTTTCTTCCACAGAAAGGAAATGTGGCATCTCTACATCCGAAAGTCTCACATGCCACTCCATTTACCTGGGAATGAGATACTGTCATGTGCAGTCCCAAGGACCATGAGGCCTTGAATCATCATCTTCTCCAAGGTGCTCATTAGCAAATGCTAATATTTTTAATGGGTAAGTGGCAAAATAAAAGTGCAGTCATTACTTTGCTACTTTCATCAGCTTTTCTAGCAATTTTTGCGTTCATTTTCCTCATATGTTGCTTTTATCTGTTTTGAATTGCCCATGATAAAATCAGTAAAAAAAAACAACCTGAGTGAGTTGCAGGAAAAAGAAACAACCACAAAATGACAAAAGCCTTGCTGTGCAGAACTTCTTACTCCTGTTAGTAACACACACAATACTGATGAACCATTAATTACCCATTAGTAACATAATTCTTTAGTCATCTTAAATGGACTAGATGCTTAAACTTTAGAAAAAATAATCTTTTTGGGAACAGCACCTCATTGGCAGAAAGACTGGGTTTAGTTTTCTTTGAGGACTCAATTTGTAATTTGCAATCTATTAAATTACTGCCAGCATTTCATGCTCACAAAATGTGAGAAAAATAGATATTTTTTTATATTATTTCAGAACATGAAGTTGTCTAGCACCTCTTTTGTCTAAAGCTCTCCTTCGGTATTTGACCAGGGAGGGTTTTGGCCTGGTTGGTGTGTAAATCAATCAATACTAATGTTTTTGCACCTTAGCTAGAAAATAAGAAATTCCACAGTGACGTCTCTAGCATAAATGTCAGTATAAAGCAAATCTAAACATCACCGCCATCAGATCTGAATGTATGAGCTAGAAAATATTTTTCTGTGAGGTTTTCCGACACATTCAATAAAGTTTGAACACCAGCAGACAAGAATTTTGTTGAAACCAATTTATTTTTATTTCAATTTCAAATGTTTGGAAAAAAGCCACTGCACTGTAGGCGGGTCTTTTCCTACTTGCACCATAAAAAGTTCAAGACTCCTAGAAAATTTTTATATTGCGTATGAAATCCATTAAAAAATGGGGCTTGAATTAAAATCTCTCTGTCATTCAAATGAGAATTATAAAATCCCAAGCCCTACATGTTAAAACTCCTAGCCTTCCTCTTGAAACTCAAGGATGGCTAAGATCACCTCCTAAGTCTTACACAGGAGGAAAACTACTTCAGGCTGAGAGCGTGCTTAGGAAGCTGCTCCTACCTCCTCTTCAAGCTGTTCTCCCTCTCTTTTCTATCACGTGCTTGCGGTGTGTGAGCTCCCTGCTAAACCTTCTT
>VZTM01010948.1:88575-101764 GCA_013400555.1 Jacana jacana | reverse complement strand
TGTGGGAAAGCTGTTTGTGTGTCGCCCCCCCCCCAGAGCCCCCTCGTCCCTCCTCGCTGCTTGGCAGCTGAGGAGACGTCCCCTAAAGAGACAGGACTCTTCTTCCTCCCACCCTCACTTTCTCTCCGCTATATATCGGGCCCTTGAATAGGCTGGCATTGACCAGGAAGACAAAGAAGCCTTTCAGGCTCCGGCTTCAGCCACGGCCACTGCGCTGTGGGCTTTTGTTACTACTTTGAGTCCCCCCTTTCTCCGGCAGCAGCCCTCACTCTCATTGTCCATACACTTCGGGAGCAGCGCCGAGGATTCTGAATTCATTCCCTTCGCTGGGTTCACGGGAAAAGTTGCAAAAAACCAGCTGGGGAGAGGGACGGGGTGCTGGTTGTGTCTCCATGGAGCGTGTTCTCCCCTGCCTTTAGTGGGGAGAAGGGGCTGGTGTAAACACCTCCTGGCACATCCCCGCACCAGAGGGACGTGGCTGTGGAGCCTTCACGCCTTCGGGAGCTAAAGGGCTGGTTCCAGGGGCTGGGGGTCACTGAAGGGCTTCCCCCAGCCCCAGCTGGGTTAGTCTCCATGTTGGCCAGTTTAATGGGGTTGTTGCATTAGCCAGCTAACGATGTAAGCTCTTACTGAAACAGTTGTGAGCTGGCGGTGTGGAGTTGAGAGTTGTAGAGTTGTTCGACAAAAATTGATCCAGCACCGTCCTAAGCTGACCTTTGGGGTGTGTGGGTGTGTGGGGATGTTTCCTCTTCCCAAATAGTAGAAACAAATGAAAGGAANTCAAGATGAGGAGGAACTTCTTCAGGGTGAGGGTGAGGGAACCCTGGCAGGGGCTGCCCAGGGAGGTGGTGGAGTCTCCTTCTCTGGAGACATTCCAACCCCGCCTGGAGGCGTTCCTGTGTGACCTGCTCTGGGTGTTCCTGTTCCAGAAGGGGGACTGGACTGGAGGAGCTTTCTGGGTCCCTTCCAATCCCTGAGATTCTGGGATTCTGTGTTAAAGCAGGTTTTTGAAATACTTTGAGACTTTGTGATAAAACATGGGTCTGGTTCTCGTTGTTCTGAGGGAGGAAGCTCTCCATCAGCTCGAATTCAGCTTTGTGTCTGAAAGGCTTCCTTTACCTATGGCCAGCAAACCAAATTATCTTAATTAATTTCATTAATGACTCGGCAGGAGTTGCTTGAGCCAGGGAAGAGTTGACGGCTGCCCGGCTGGGGGATGCAGACTCTCCTCAGTGTTGTCTGAATTCCCTTATTCCTGCCACGGGGGTCTGGTTCAATTGGGGTTTTTTTTGGGGGGGGGGTTAACTTTTTAAGTGAATGCCTGGGGTCCAATGGCTGTGGGGCAGCCTAGCCCAACAGGGGGAGTCTGAACTTTAGATAAAGCCTTGTCTGAATTCCTTCCAGTTTCCTGTACAAGATGAGCCGTGTGTCCGGAAGGCTGATAAATTGAGGCTTTTGGGGATCAAAGGGGAAACGAGTTTGGAGACCTCGGGGTCTGCGCTTTACCTGAAAAGTACAGAATGTGGCTGTGAGACAGCACCCAAGGTGTCCTTTCTGCTCAATATCATTTTTAATTTAGGTCCAGCTTTTCCCAACAAAGTACAAATAAGTTGTTTTCTTCGGGCGTGCGGTGAGTGGAGTGGTGAGGCCGCCCTGCTGCCTCTCCCTGGGGGGGGCAGAGGGCTTGGACCTTGGGCTTGGACCAAATTTGCTGGGTTTCTGCATGTTTAGCCCTAGTGGGAGCGAGACGAGCTCTTCCAACCCGCCTCTGCCCCCGAAGCCACGGAAACTGTGGAGCTTCCACATCGCTGGCTGCAAAAAATCCACCCGCTCGCTGAAACAAAGCAGGTTTTCCTGAGGTCTTCAGCTTGGTTCCCTGTCCTTTTTTTGGGGGTGTGTGTGTGGAAATCTGCCATCTTCCCTCACCAGCCTTGCTGGAAAAATTGTTGTAATAAAACTCTTGGGTTGGAAAGCCCTGGTGTAGGTTTTGACTTGGGTGCCCTTTTTTTTCTGCTCTTCTTTTCCCCTCTTTGATCTCCAAGCACCGCGTTTTCGGGGTCGTTCCCACCGGCCTGTGTCCCGCTCAGATGTGCCTGCGCTTCTGGCCTTAAAACGCCGGCCCTGGGACTGGGGTTGGATTATTTTCTGGTGAAAAGGGATTTTTATGATGCATAGCCATCAGCCTGGGACTCTCAGATGGGCTAATGAATGATGGGGAGCACTGCTGGAGGTGGGAAGTAGCGCTGGGATGGCTGGGGTGGGGGGGATTGATGCAGGGAAGTTGGGAGGGGTTTGGACCAAACCCATGCGATGTCTTGACCCTCAACCATAGCAGGGATGGCTCCATCAGATGAGGAAAGGGACAATCCCTTTCCTACTTTACTTTTCTACTCCAAAAACCTAAAATCCAGTTGCCTGGGTGTAAATACTGGCTCCGCTGGGCTGTCGAAGGCACGGCCGTGTCCCTAGCAGAAGAATCCAGGGAGTGAAATCTGTGTGTGCACCTTCTCTGGTGCTAGAAAACATACCAGCAGCTGCTGAAGCTGGGTCAGTAGTTGGGATATTGGGATATCAATGGAGGGGTATGGATTTGATGGGTGGATTCTTCAGTGGATGAGGAACTGTCTGGATGGTCACAGTCAAGAGGGTGGTGCTCAATGGCTTGAGGTCCAGATGGAGAGCAGTGACAAGTGGTGTCCCTCAGGGGTCTGTGCTGGGACTGGTGCTGTTTAATGTTTTTATCAATGATAAAGGCAGAGGGGTGAAGTCCACCATCAGCAGATTTGCAGATGACAGCAAGCTGTGTGGTGTCAATACACCAGAGGGACCTGAGCAGACTGGAGAGGTGGGCCCAGGTGAAGCTCATGAGGTTCAACAAGAGCAAGTGCAGGGTTCTGTGCCTGGGCCAGAACAACCCTCACTCTCCACACAGACCAGGGGGTGAGGTGGTAGAAAGCAGCCCTGAGGAAAGGGACTTGGGGGTGCTGGTGGAGGAGAAGCCGGCCATGAGCAGGCAGGGGGCACTTGCAGCCCAGAAGGCCAATCCCATCCTGGGCCCCTGGGCCAGCAGATCCCGAGAGGGGATTCTGCCACTTTGCTCTGGTGAGACCTCCCCTGGAGGACTGTGTGCAGGTCTGGAGCCCTCAACACAGGAAGGACATGGACCTGATGGAGCAGGTCCAGAGGAGGGCCACCAAAATGAATGCTCAGGGGCTTGGAGCACCTTTGCTCTGAGGACAGGCTGAGGGAGCTGGGGTTGTTCAGCCTGGAGAAGAGGAGGCTCCATGGAGACCTAAGAGCAGCCTTCCAGTCCCTGCAGGGGCTCCAGGAGAGCTGGGGAGTGTCTGTTTCCAAAGGCCTGCAGTGACAGGATGAGGGGCAATGGCTTCAAGCTGGAGAAGAGCAGCTTTAGATTGGACATTAGGAATAGGTTCTTTCCTCTGAGGGTGGTGGAGCACTGGGACAGGTTGCCCAGGGAGGTGGGTGAGGCCCCTTCCCTGGAGATCTTCAAGAGGAGGCTTGAGGAGGCCCTGGGCAACCTGGTCTAGTTGGGGGTGTCCCTGCTGACTGCGGGGCGGTGGGACAAGATGACCCTTCTGGCCTGGACCATTCTAGGATGAATAGTTGCCTTCCTCCTTGGGCTGATGCTGGAGAAAGCGTTTCCGTGTCGCTGACGGGGCTGGAGCACAGGACCCAGGAGATGAGGCAGAAAAGGACGGGATGAGCTGCTGCCTCTGCTTCCTCAAGGGGGTTGTACTGAGAGGGGCCGGATTCACACCCAGCCCCTGGGGTCGCCCCGTGGGTTTTCAGTTCTTTGAAAGGGTTTGGTCAACTCTCCTTTTTGTAGGTCCTTGCATCCTCTTCCTTCATTTCCCCACCCATCTCTTGTTTTCAGCTCTTCTGCTGGGAAATTAGTATAAAAATGCTGGTTTTTTTGCATCCTCTTACTAATTCCCGTAGTCTTGCTTTTCATGCACACTCTTCTGTTTCACCTGTCTGTCCTCTCGAGGGCTGTTGAAGTTGGTGGAGTTTTTTTTGGTTTGTTTTTTCCCCTTTGGAAGATTTGAACCGGCTTGGAAATTGGTACGTGGAGATTTATCCTTGTAGGACATCAATGGCTTGGCCCGGCCCCAGGCCCCAGTCGGTGCAGGGAGGGGGACAGGGGACCCAAATTCCTTGAGCAATACCTAGCACTGCTCTTTGCTCCTCTCACTAGTAGCTATTGGATTTCAAAAGCTTTTGCAGGGGGATGAGAACCCCAAATGTCTTGGTCTCTCTTCCCACACGCTGTAAATACCCATTTCTTACGATCCACCATCAGCCACGTCACTCCAAAGGGACGAGCGAGTCGGCTCTCCCTGCTCCAAGGGGTTATTGAAGCCCACGAGCCCCAGAAGCTACCACAGATTGTGTCCTGAACAGTTAATTCAGTGACTGTGTGTGTGTGTGTGTCCAAAAACCCAAGGAGAAGGGCAGGATCCGAGGCAAGTGGCTCTTTGGAGCTTTTCCCCTCTGGTGTATGTGAGTAGAGACGTCGTTAGTGCCTGACTTGTTATTCACCGGTGCCAGGCTCTGAGCTGAACCTTCCAACTGGGGCAGGAAGGCATTGCCCTGCTCCACGGGGTTGCACCCAGATCCATGGACACACCTTTAAAGGCTGAGTTAAAAGTCACGGAGCTTCAAAAGAAGGCAGCGTGCCTGCCTGAAGGTGGGACGTGAAGGTTGATCTCAGGGATGCTCTGCTCCAGACTGGAAATGGGACTGTCCCGGGGGTGTCCAACCACTGCTGGAGAGAGTCCAGCACAGAGCTACAAAGATGGAGTGGAGCATCTCCCAGAGGAGGAAAGGCTGAGGGAGCTGGGTCTCTTGAGCTTGGAGAAGAGGAGACTGAGGGGGGACCTCATGAGTGTCAGGAGGATGGAGCCAGGCTCTTCCCAGTGAGGTCCAATGACAGGACAAGGGGCAATGGGTGGGATCTGGAACAGAGGAGGTTCCACTTGAATATGAGGAGGAACTTCCTCAGGGTGAGGGTGAGGGAACCCTGGCAGGGGCTGCCCAGGGAGGTGGTGGAGTCTCCTTCTCTGGAGACATTCAAACCCGCCTGGAGGCGTTCCTGTGTGACCTGCTCTGGGTGTTCCTGCTCCGGCAGGGGATGGGACTGGAGGAGCTTTCCAGGTCCCTTCCAGTCCCTGAGATCCTGTGATCCTGTGAAGGAGGAAGAAGGACGGTAGCTGAAATTTCAAGGGAAGAAACCGAGCTGCTCGCTCAGCTTGTCTTTCAAACCCCACTTCTCGTGGTTCTTGCTTGTTTTAGGAAGTTAAGAAACGCCTTGTTCCTCCTGTGCTCTCTCAGGCGGTGGCAGAGGAGATGTGGCCGCGCTCGGAGAATATAAAATAAGGCTGGGAGGATGCGTCCCTGTCTGTCTGTCTGTCACTGCGCTTCAGGAGTTGGCTTCAAGTAGAGGAGTAGATGCCCTCCGGTCCCATCTGAAGCCTCAGGTGAGACCTTGGCTCATGTGGGGATCATCTGGGGTCAGAGACAGACGTGTGGAGTGGCTGGAGAAGAGCTCTGTTCTCAGCACGTGTGCTGGTTCCTGCGCTCTTAAAAGATGTCGGGAAGCAGAAACTCTGTTGTAGATTCGGGGGCTCTTCCACTGACGTCTGCAGTCGAGGGATTCACACCCCTGCAGGAGAAATTGTGATCACTACTGTTAGTGTTTTGAGCTTTCACCACCATGAGCCCCTCTCCTGCAGCCAGAGTGCCACAGACCCGCTGGCACTGAAGCCACACGAGAGCTGCTCCTTTCAGTGACGCCTTAAAACGGAGCGGAGCGGGGACTGTGACACCAGAACAGTGATGGCGGGAATGGGAGTGCATCCAGAATAGGAATGAGTGCTTTGTGCTAACATGTAATAGGAACTGCGGGGTCAAATATTAACTTTTTTCACTTGAGCTCTGTCCTGTAGCCTGAGGGTTTCTTCTCCCCTTGGCCCATGGCCCCGCTCCAGCGCCCTGTTGGGCAGTTAAATGGCTTCGCTGTGCCTGTCCCTGTGTCTTGGACATCTCAGATTCCTGATGGAATCCTAGAGAGTGTCCCTGTTTTTTCTGTTGAAGAGCATCTGCCTCCCTGGAGGACCTGAAGAGCTGCTCCTTGCCCCGTGCACCAGCTCCTCGGCTACAGGACCCCGAGAGGAGGGAGCCCCACGGGCTGGGTTTTGATAGAGCTTTCCTCAGGTGGAGGGGTTGTACTTTTTTCCCTTGGAAGCAGTGATAAGTCAAAGTTTGTCTGTCCCACTCCCTCCAGTGAGGAAGATAAGTCCTAAAGGAGGTTTTTTTAATCCTTTTCAGGGCTGTTTTCTACGCCATAATTTATTTTCTAGTAAAAGAGGGGAAAGAAACTCCCTCCGGGGAGTAAGGGATCCATAAAGTAGGATCATCCAGGGATGGCTTTAGGGATTTGCACTTGGAGGTGTCAGTCAATGTTTATACCTGTTGTCTTTGTTGTAGTGATAGGACAAGGGGAAGGGTTTGACCCTGAAAGAGGGGAGATGGAGCTGAGATGTGGGGAAGAACTTCTTGCCTTGATGCCTTAAGGATATCTCCGAGCAGGTTTGGTGTGAGTCAACTGAGACGTAAAGCTCCATCTAAACAAGAGGACACAATAGTCTTTTTAGGTAGGGGAGGCCGAGCACTCCAGGCCATAAAAAAATTGGGTAAAGGAATCGGAATTCAAGGTCAGGAGATCCTGTTGGGGATTTCCAGTTGGGTTTTCCCTTCAAGAGCACTGTTGGTTGGGAAGGGTTTGTCGTAAGGATGAGTAACACGTGGTGTCAAATAGCAGAAAGGCGGTGCTTTATAAAAGGGAAGGTGACTGGTGAGGTAGCTGGCCTTGCAAAACACTTTCTCTCGGCAAGTGCCCCCTGCCTGCTCATGGCCGGCTTCTCCTCCACCAGCACCCCCAAGTCCCTTTCCTCAGGGCTGCTTTCTACCACCTCACCCCCTGGACTGTGTGGAGAGTGAGGGTTGTTCTGGCCCAGGCACAGAACCCTGCACTTGCTCTTGTTGAACCTCATGAGCTTCACCTGGGCCCACCTCTCCAGCCTGCTCAGGTCCATCTGGATGACCTGAGGGGGAAACACCTTGCAATGAGGCCAAGAAGCTCAGGTGAGGCAAGACCTGCCTGTTGGAGAGCAGCATAGGGGAAAGGGAGCTGGGGGTCCTGGTGGGCAGCAGGATGCCCATGAGCCAGCACTGTGCCCTCATGGCCAAGAAGGCCAATGGCATCCTGGGGTGGATCAGAAGGGGGTGGTCAGTAGGTGGAGAGAGGTTCTCCTGCCCCTCTGCTCTGCCCTGGTGAGACCCCATCTGGAATATGGTGTCCAGTGCTGGGCCCCTCAGTTCCAGAAGGACAGGGAACTGCTGGAGAGAGTCCAGGGCAGGGCTACCAAGATGATGGAGGGAGTGGAGCATCTCCCAGAGGAGGAAAGGCTGAGGGAGCTGGGTCTCGAGCTTGGAGAAGAAGAGACTGAGGGGGGACCTCCTGAATGTTGATGAATATGGAAAGGGTGAGTGTCAGGAGGATGGAGCCAGGCTCTTCTCAGTAACATCCAACGACAGGACAAGGGGCAATGGGTGGGAGCTGGAACAGAGGAGGTTCCACTTCGATATGAGGAGGAACTTCTTCAGGGTGAGGGAACCCTGGCAGGGGCTGCCCAGGGAGGTGGTGGAGTCTCCTTCTCTGGAGACATTCCAACCCCGCCTGGAGGCGTTCCTGTGTGACCTGCTCTGGGTGTTCCTGTTCCGGCAGGGGGGTTGGACTGGAGGAGCTTTCCAGGTCCCTTCCAATCTCTGGGATTCTGGGGTTCAGTCCCTGTGCTGCCAGACGACACTATTTGCTGAGGGAAAATCGGGGCGCGTTGTCGGCTCTTTATTCGCCGTGTTAAACCCGAGAAGGCTGGAGAGTGAAATGCCCGGGGAGGAAGGGGAAGGGCGGGATGCTTTTCATCTTAAAGTATTATGGAAGATTAGGGGCTGAGAGCGCTTTATGCGCCCGGGGCTGTGGTAGGTGTGTGAAAACCAGCTGCGGGGCTTCGGCCATCCGTGAAAAATGGTTTCAAGTTAAATCTCTTTAAAAATCTCCATCTCTCCGTACCTTCAGCGGGCAACACGGGGATGCTCTAATTGTTCCTGAATTAAAGAGGCTTTAGTATCTGCCCGTGAAACAGAGGGTCTCCAGCGCGGAGGTTGATAATGATCTAAATCCCTGTGTCTGCCCGACTTCTCTGTGGTGATGTGGTCCTGTGCTCTGAGGAGGACCAGTGCCTGGAAAAGCCTCCTTGGCCTGGGTGTCCTGAGCCCTGAGTGTTGTCCCCAACTGCTGAGGAGCTCCTGGGGTCACTGTCCTGCTCTGCCCTGGGACCTTTACGGTGCGGCTGGGCCCACCCGTTAGCACCGCGCCATGCTGGAAACTGGTCCCCGCCTCAAGGGACCTCCCCTTCCACTCCCGAGGAGGTGGGCCCAGTCTCCCAGAGAATACACTGGATCCTGCTCAAATGTAGAACGGAGCACAGCCAATTTCACAGGCGGCTGCTCCATTATTCTTTCTCAAGCTGTGCCAGATAACTTCATGCACCCAAGTAGCACAGGCTGGAGCTTCCTTAGCGAGGAGTTTCTAGACCTGCCCTCCTCCCGCTCCAGCGTTGCTTCCTTCTGTGAGGACCTGCATGAAATCATCTGTACAGCAGGAATGAGAGGGGGCTGTCTGGGTAGGAGACCTGTGTTTCTGGCGTTGGAAGTGTCTTTAAGAGGTCTTGTGTCTCAATCCTCTCCTCTTTTTATTACATAGACACATAATGCATGTGCTTACGTGGGAGATGAGCTGTGTTAGCAGCTACAGGTGAGGTGCTGGTGGGGCCGTGTACAGCAGCATCCGGACAGAAGCCTAAATGACAGTTACCTCCTGGTTTACCTCTGCAGGGGTGGGAGAGGAGGACTTCAGCCTTCTCTCTGCAGGTCCAGTAGGTTAAAACTTTCAGGGCTTGATGCAGTGAAGCGCAGACGGTCACCTCCTCCCTTCTGCTCTCAAGTCAGCAGACCACCAGAGGTAACTGCCCCCCAGTCCTGGAGCTCCTTGTGCCAGCCAGGAGTGGCTCGTGTGTTGAGGTTGAGAACCTCTCCCTTAGATTTCAGTGGTGGATACCTCCATGGTTTTATTTTTCTCCAGTGCTGACTGTTTTCTTTCCTTGGCCAGGTCCATTACAGGGATGCCCCGTGTGTACCTTGATGCTCAGTGCTCCACTTGCCACCCCTTTCCATAAACGCTGTGCAGGGCAGTGCGCCGATGGGACTGGGAGCGCTGGGTTAATCCCAAACCAAACCTCCTCCGTGATCTGTCCTCACCCCTGTCCCCAGGGAAAGCCCTCTCCTTTCCCAGAACACTTAATCCTTAAACCAGAAAAATGGCCAATTTGAAATCCGGAGGCGTGGCCGCCGGCAGCTTGGCAGATAACGCACAAGAGGGGTGACCTTGTCGTGTGTTCGGGTTCTCAACCATCGCTGCCATGATGGTCGAGATGGTCAGATCCTTCCAGACCCTCCTGCCTGGATCCTCCTTCCAGAGCCTTCTCCGTGGAGGCAGCTGGACCTCGCTGCTGGGTTCTACCACACGTGTGTTCACGGAGACACCTTTGAGCACGGGGAGGGACAGCCTGATTCTGAACATCCATCGGGGCTGGGCTTGGCTGTAGAAGCTGTTTTGGTTTGGTTTTGGGGTTTTCTTTAAGCAATAGTTGTTTATTTTGTATTTGTAGGGTTTTTGCAGGGGATGGGGCTGTGCACAGCAGGACATGGCTCGTGATGGGGGGGTTGCTCTGGCCAAAGCGTGTTTCCAGAAGGGAGGCAGGAACTGGCGTGTTCGTGGTGGTGTGTGAAACATCTCCTGAAAGATTCAGTGTCTTAATGAGCTAATGGCACTGAAATTAATTACTAATTAAAAGAATTACAAGGCTTCACCTCAGGTAGTACCACGGAGAACAAGCCTTGCTGTGTTAGGGGGAAGCTGCAGGAGAGCTGTTCTGGGATCAAGTGTCGCTTTTCCCACTTCTTTCTTTTTTTCCCTTTCTTTTTGTAACCAACGTGATGAGTTTTGTGTGTCCAACCTGGGCTCTCACAGCTCCTCTGGTCCTGCTGGGTGTCTGCCTTTAGTCTTGCCCGTTTGCTTGGTCAAGGAACCCTTGCTGATCTTCACCTCCCCAGAGGGACTCATCCTCCCCCTCTGCTCAGCTCTGTTGAGACCCCACCTGGAGCACCGTGTCCAGCTCTGGAGCCCTCAGCACAGGAAGGACCTGGAGCTGTTGGAGTGGGGCCAGAGAAGGCCATGGAGATGCTGGGAGGGGTAGAGCCCCTCTACTGGGAGGACAGGCTGAGAGAGTTGGCAGGGTTCAGCCTGGAGAAGGCTCCAGGGAGATCTTAGAGCTCCTTCCAGTCCCTAACGGGGCTCCAGCAGAGATGGGGGGGACTCTGGATGAAGGAGGGGAGCCATAGGATGAGATAGAATGGTTTCAAACTCAAAATTTGGGCTAGATATTAGGAAGAAATGCTTTACCTGGGTGCTTTTGAAATGGGTTGTGCTCCTGGAAGAGACATGCATGGGCCTGGGGAGCAGCATCTTCAGCTCAAAGAAAACCCTTCCCAACCCACACGCTGGTCCCGGCTGTTGTACCTGCCGTCACCTCACTGCTCTGCAGCTCATTAGAGTCAAAACTACTGCCTCCCAGTTCAGTGTCCTGTCTCCCCAGTGTGTGACTGGGCTGGGTCTGAAATACCCAGACTGTCTGCGTTTCAGGTGATGCCTCAGTAAAGTCCCCTCATGGCCTCAAGTTCTAGCGTGAGGTGTGGTGTAACGGCAGCAGAAGCTTCAGCTCCTTCTCTGGGGTGTGTACCTGCTCCTCCTTCCCCAGCCCCGTCAAACGTCCATCCTCTGGGTCGGTGTGGTCTGCAGCGCTCTGCTGGCTGTGATGCTGAGTACTGGTACTGGAGGCTCTGACTTCTGACCTGCTGGAAAGCACTTGTGAGGAGAAGGATCTGGGGGTCCTGGTAGACAGTAAACTCGCCCTGAGCCAGCAATGTGCCCTGGTGGCCAAGAGGCCAATGGAATCCTGGGCTGCCTAGGGAAGAGTGAGGCTGGAGCGAGTGCAGAGGAGGGACACAGAGCTGGGGAAGGGCCTGGAGAATAAATCTCATGAGGAGCCACTGAGGGAGCTGGGACTGTTGAGTTGGAGGAAGAGGAGGCTGAAGGGAGACCTCATCCCTCTCTACAACTGCTGGAAAGGACATTGGAGAGAGGTTGGTGCTGGTCTCTTCTCACAGGGAATCAGGGATAGAAGGAGAGGGAATGGCTTCAAGCTGCAGCAGGGTAGGGTTAGGCTGGCCATGAGGAGAGAATTGTTCCCAGCAAGAGTGGTCAGAGCCTGGACTGGGCTGCCCAGGGAGGGGGTGGAGTGCCCATCCCTGACTGTGTTTCCGAGTGGTTGAGCTGTGGTGTTGGGGGCTCTGGTGTAGGGGAGAGCTTTGTAGAGCGGGGCTGGTGGCTGGACTCCACGATCCCAGAGTTCTTTTCTAACCTGGATGATTCTATGAAATCAGGTTGCCTTTAGAACCGGGTTTGTATCGGGCAGAATGAGGGGTTGGGGTTTGGTGGCCTTTGCTGCTGTGCCGTGTTCCTGCCGGCTCCCCGGTAACTCACTCCAGAGCGAAGCGTGTCAGGCTCTGGGGATGATTTACGTGTTGCTGAGCTGTCTCCAGCGCTTTTTAATTTAGAGATGCAAAACTGAGCTGGAAAGTAATGAGCTGTGGGTAATTAGGTGCTTGTCTGCAGGTGTAACTATTGCTGCTCCCTACAGCTGGTGCCCTTAATAGTCCTGGGTTTTGTCTGAAAGCCTTGCAGGATGAATGAGATGCTGGAGATACAGTTAATTGGCAACAAAGAGGTTTGGTTTTGTTTTGTTTTGTTTTGTTTTGTTTTGTTTTTCTCCTGTGATGTTGTTGTCCTCCCTCCTAACCCCCAGCCTTACTCTGGTCTTCACCCTTCGGCTTGACCGTGAGGTGCATCACACATGGACCGGAGGTCGCCCGGCGATGATGTCTGACCTGCATCATGGAGTGGGAAAAAGGCCTGGTCTTAATTTATCGTGGTTAATGATTAGCCAGGTGGGAATGGGGGGTCTGGAATCCCTGCCTGGGTTCTTAAATGAGGTGTGAGTCCCCCACCTCGGGAAGGTGAGGGAGGAGCGCAACCACTGCTTGTAGGAAGGAAGTCTTGGGAAAGAGATGTTTTGTGGAACGGGTGTTTACCCAAAGGACACCAGTTGGAGGATTTGGAGTGGTGGTTTGAACGTGGCTGCTGCAGCTTTGGCATGTTTGGAGGGAGAGAGAAGGGCTGGGTTGCGTGTTGGGTATCGTGGGTTGCCCTGACGTTTGGAGGGGCAGTCCCACCTGTGGACACCAGCGGTGTTCATCGGAGCAGCTCCAAAGCCTGTCCCCCCTCGCTCACGGAGGAAAAGGAGGAGAAATGGGAATAGCTGGAGGATGCTGGGGGCAGGAGAGGGAAACAGTGCTTTTCAGTAAGTGGTTGAAGGTCACAATTTCCTTTCAGGCTTTGATTTCCTCAGGAGCCCCCAAGAGTCTGTCTTTTGGCCGCTGTTGGGGTCCCGGGGGCTTTGTGTGTCCCTTGGCTTTTGGAAGCTCCCGCTGCTGCCCTGTCCCCCTTCACCCTTCATAGAATCATAGAATCATTCAGGTTGGAAGAGACCCCTGGGATCATCAAGTCCAACCATCAGCCCTACTCTACAAGTTCTCCCCTACACCAGATCCCTCAACACCACATCCAATCTACTCTGAAACACAGTCAGGGATGGGGACTCCACCCCCTCCCTGGGCAGCTGATTCCACTGACTGACCACTCTCTCTGGGAAAAATTTTTTCCTAATGTCCAGCCTAACCCTACCCTGCTGCAGCTTGCAGCCATTCCCTCTTGTCCTGTCGCTCATTGCCCGTGAGAAGAGACCAGCACCAACCTCTCTGCAATGCCCTTTCCAGCAGTTGTAGAGAGGGATGAGGTCTCCCCTCAGCCTCCTCTTCCTCAAACTAAACAACCCCAACTCCCTCAATCCATCCTCATAAGCCTTATTCT
>VZTM01010948.1:68006-78778 GCA_013400555.1 Jacana jacana | reverse complement strand
CTGGTGAGAGGCCTGGAGAACAAGGCTTATGAGGATGGATTGAGGGAGTTGGGATTGTTTAGTCTGAGGAAGAGGAGGCTGAGGGGAGACCTCATCCCTCTCTACAACTGCTTGAAAGGGCATTGCAGAGAGGTTGGTGCTGGTCTCTTCTCACGGGCAATGAGTGACAGGAGAGGGAATGGCTGCAAGCTGCAGCAGGGTAGGGTTAGGCTAGACATCAGGAAAAAATTTTTCCCAGAGAGAGTGGTCAGTCAGTGGAATCAGCTGCCCAGGGAGGGGGTGGAGTCCCCATCCCTGACTGTGTTTCAGAGTAGATTGGATGTGGTGTTGAGGGATCTGGTGTAGGGGAGAACTTGTAGAGTAGGGCTGATGGTTGGACTTGATGATCCCAGGGGTCTCTTCCAACCTGAATGATTCTATGATTCTATGATTCTAGTGGAAGAGTGAGGTGTTGAGGAACCTACTTGCCCTGGGGTTTCAGTGACTAAGGCTTGACTCCATCACTGGCTTCTCTTGGGGTTCGCTTGGTGGCTTTTCTGCTCTGTGGTGCCTGTTGGTGTCCCCCTGATAATTTCCCACCCAGCAGAGGTGACACCTTCGTGTCCTTTAAAGGGACGTTCCTGTGGTGAAGAGAAGGCTGTGGAGAAGAGCTCAGGGAGGATTAGCTGCTCTGGCCACGCTGTGCTCAACGGGAAGGATCTGGGTCAGGAGGTGGACTCCTGCCCACATTGGAGAGGGATGCTCCCTTCCCGGGACACGGGCAGTGCTGCTTTGAAGGCATTTCCATGGGTGAATAAATTGAAAGGAGAGAGGTTCTGTCCAAGTCTGAGCTTTTTTTATTTTTTTTCCTTAAAATTTGGGTTTTTTTTTATAAAAGAGCAGCTTTTAATGATGGTCTCTTAACTCCCCATAATCGAGGGGGTTTTGGTGCAGGCCCCATCCGTTCGGATCCAACCTGGACGTTTCAGGGGCACAGCTGAAATGAGGTAATGGGTGGTACCAATAGATCCAGTGACTTCTAAAACCCTTCTGAAGAGGGCTGTGGAGCGCTCACACTGACCCGGGATGTTGGTAGTGCCCCCCACCCCCCTGTCAAACCTCTGTGTGCACCTTGGGCGCTGGTGGGGACCTGAGAGTGTAGTTGAGCTGGAGGGTTCTTCTATGTGTGTGGGGTCATCGAAGCTGGCAGTGCTTGAAGCTCTTTTTCTCCACAAGAGACATCTGGGTGATGAGCACACCCTCAACCTGCTGATGGGGCTCTTTCATCATTTCCTTGAGTTTGGTGTTGCCTTCACTTTCCTTCTCTCCCCCCACGTCCCCCCACCCTTAACTGCACTTTTTGACATCCGCCGGGATACGACGTCGCTCGGGAGCTCGGGCTGCTGCACAGTTGACCCGACAAGTCTTTCAGGGTTGTCTTTGGAGCCACCAAAGTCTGACTTCTGTTTTTCTCGGGGATGGGACACGGACAGTTTTGGGATCCAGCCGCCACGGGCTGCGCACGCACCAGATCAGCCAAAACCAAGTGCAAAAAGAAAAACCAAGAGAGAATTGTTCCCCTCTTGGGGAAGGGAAGGATCCAACTGGGGGGCAGGGGGTGTGAGGTTCTTTACCATGACCCACCCTTTCCTCTGCCGAGCGTGGGGGGTGCTGTAAATCATCCCACAGTGAAGGATCCTGGACTGGTTCCCAGCCCGGAGAAACGGCACGTGGTGCTTCCCGCTGCTGGTGCCGCTGGTTCGGTGGATTGGGTCCAGTAACGGCGGTGGTGGCGATACTGGGAGCGTAATAAAATAACCTGGAAAAAGCCTGGGAAGTCATGAACTCTGGAATTCTTGCTGTCTTGCGGCTTGGCTCTGACCCTCTGGGGAAGAGCCAAGAGTTTCCCTCCTGCCTTCCGTGCCGGTTTGGGGGGGAAAATAGACACCCAAATCCACCCACGCAGCGGCCACGGCCCCTTCCAGGGGTTGCCTGGGTTGGGATTCGAAGTGTCCATAAGCAAAGGGTTTGCTTTTTGGCCAACAACAGCAACAAAAAACCCCAAACCCAACCCCAAAACCCCAGCTCTTTGAGAAGAGGCGGGTGAGGAGGGAGCGCTGGGTTTTCTATACTTGAACCAAATCTGCACAAACGTCCCCGTGTTGAATTCCCGGGGGGGGTTGTGGGTGACCCCGTGGGTGTCTGAGTCTTTTTGTTTTCCCCTTGATTCTCCTTTTCCTTTTAACTACAGTGACAGGATAAGTAGATTTAGAACCATTCGTACCGTGGAGCCGGTGCATGGGCCGTGCTTGCGCTTCACATTTCTCTCCACGGGTTTTGGTGAGCGGTTTTGATAGAAGCTGAGAGAGGAGCTACCTGTGTGCAAGAACTGCCTTGGGATGGAGTTCTTTGCTCACACCAAGCCCTTCAGGCCCCTGCACGGTCTTAGTGCAGATTTTCCCCTTATCCTGGTTTTATTTCTTGAGTAATGTTTATCCCTTTACAGGTCCCAGCACTGTTCGATAGGGCTGGGAAGGGGCAGGTAGAAGATCCCGGCCTGAAGTCGGAGGGATATTGCAAAGCAGCGCTACAGCCCACCCAGTTCCCAGACGTTTCCACCAGTGACTCCAGCTCCTGCTCTTAGTTTTTTGATCCTTCCTCCTTCTCCTGACTCATATAAACAATTAACATCATAGTACTGCCTTTCACATGGATAAATAGATCTTATTTTACACGGATTCACGTGGATCCCCTTTTCCCTGGGCGTACGGGCAGATGCTGCTAGCTGCTGTTTAAGAAAAATAAGGTGATCTCTGTGGATTGGATTACTAATACTGTGTTTTACTAACAGTTTATCTCCACACAGGTAACACAAGTAGCAAGACAACCGGGTCCTCCTGCCCCATCCCCTTACACTGCACATGAAATAAATAAGGGACACCCAAACCTTGCTGCGACGCCGCCGGGACACGCGTCGTCCCCTGGGCTCTCACAGGTAAGAGCTGCCCTTGGAGCAGAGCGGTCCCAGCTCCCCCTACCACCCCTCCCCTCTTTCCCTCTTGCCCTATTCTCAGCTTTGTGGCCCAAAAACACGCTGTGGCTCTTTTCTGTGTCACCAGGGTGTAAAACTTGGTTAAGGAATAACGTCTCTACACGCCTTGAGCCTCACAGTGATTTAGGGGTTTGTTAGGCATCAGTTCATCGTTGATTCCATAAGAGGAGCAAAAAGCAGCTTGAAAAACAACAGGGACACGCTTGGCTGTTGGGTTTAGGCTGCTTTTGGGGTATTTTAAATGCTGGAAAAGTGGCCCAGTGTCCTCCCTTGGGGGTTTTCCACTTCAAATGTTTTGTACGGGGCGCTGCAGCTCTGCAATCCCTGAAGAAGTGGGGCAGCAAAAGGAATTGCAGAAGTGGATGGTAATACAGGAAACGAGACAAAGGGCTGGTTCCAAAAGAAAAAGTATGGAAGTAGAGTTATATAGGAGTTGTGATAAGAATGGAGAAATTGCATTTAGTAAGATCTGTGGAGTAAATTGCTCTTTTCGTAGTCCTTATTAGATGAACGTTCTACAGGGTTGATGTGAGGGGAGGAGCTTACCTTAAAAAAAGGAGGGGGCAAAAGAGATGGGTAATGGGGTGCAGAAGGGGGAGATAAACCATAGGGACTGGGGAAAGTGGGATATGTAACAGCATCGAGTTGAGGTAGAGGAAAGCCTTACCTTTCCTTTGCTCTTGTTTGATTTCTGCCTGTTGGAGTCAATGGGGTGAAGCAGGAAGGAGCGATCCCCAAGCCCCTCTTCTATGAGCTTGGATCCTATCCACAGGAGCCAGAATCCTGGTAGAACCAGGAGGTTTATTCAGTACTTGCCTCCCGTCCTTGGTAGCCCAGTTTGGATTTTAGATGCTTTTAACAAAGTGAGGTTTGTTAACAACAAAGCGGGACGGAAGGAGGAAGGTGATGTCACTGGGACCTGGGCCATTCATGCCCTGGGACGTCACAGGAGCCACGGTGGCCGATCCCTCCTGGTGGGTTTGCGATGTGGGAACTGCACCTCAAGCCCTTCTTCCCCATTACCCGAGCGGATGTGTACTCTGCTACACGTCAAGTCAACCAAGACTACTCCACAGCCCCTGGAGCGTGAGGGGCTCCCTGATCTCTTTGGTTCATCCATCACTTCCTGTGTTGGGAGAGCGTCTTTGGGAGACTCCTTGGTCAGAGTCGGTTCTCTGAGCCTTTCCCTCCGGGATCCCCCTTGCTTGGTGTTCAGTGCTGTTACAGCGGGTTTCAGGCCGATGAGAGTCCCGCAGCGTCCTTGCCGGGCGGGTGCCGTTGCTGGTCGGGGTGTTCACGAGGAGTTGGCTGTGCAGCCACGACGATGCGGACTCGGACCGAAAGATTAAACGAAGCAGTGGGGGTGAGAGCAGCTCGGGGAGGTGTTTGTGTCTGTGTGTGCTGCCCCTTTTCCACCTCCAAACAGCCGACTGCGGCGTCTTTGCTCCTCTGTCCTTCCCACGTAACGAGGATGAAAGAAAACCTGAACAACCAACTCCTGGTGACGCTTCGTGGGCAAGAAACCCGCCTTCCGGAGCCGCCCGTGAAGGGCTTTTTTTGAGCACTGGAAAGTTGGGCCTCTGGTACCTGGGGCTTCTTTTCTCCTGGGCTTCTGTACATCCAGGTCGGGCGCACAGAGTCCTCTTCACGGCACGGCTTCTCCACGCTGCCCAGCCCTTCCCAACCCACACATGGAAACGCCAGTCCTGGAGCAGCTGGATAAATCCAGGAGGAGCGTAATCTTCTTTTGGCCTTTGTGTGAAGGACCTGCCCCAAGTGCCACTCAGCTCCCTGCTTTGTACTGGGAACAGTGGGGTTTTGATTGGGTTAATAACGCTGGGAGTATTTGCTTGTGGAACATATTTCGTCCTTTTTGATTCATTGCTGGGCAATGGGAGATGCTCAATCATCTCCCTAATCTCTGTTGCCCTACACTGGACCCTCTCCAGTAGTTCCCAGTCTCTCTTAAACTGGGGAGCCTAGCACTGGACACGGGATTCCAGTTGTGGCCTCCCCAGTGCAGAGCAGAGAGAGAGTGTCCTCCCTTGACACTGTTCTCTGTGCAGCCCAGGATTCCATCGGTCTCTTGGCCACCAGAGCACGTTGCTGGCCTATGGAGACCTTACTGTCCATCATAGTTTACTCATGGTTAGTTTAATACTTCTCTGGGTGCTCTGGTGTGCCCAGGGAGGGCAGTTTATGTGGTTCTTCTGCTGCTGCTTGAGCTCACCCTTCCAGGAGGATGCTCTCTGGCTCGATGTCTCCCCTGGCCCATCCACCCTGCTCTAAAGGGAGTTGTTGGGAAGATGGAAGCTCTCTCAGTGGGTGTCTAAAAAGGTATTTAAAAGCTGGTCAGTCGTGGTGCTGGGGGAAATGGGTGAGTGGTGGGTTTGGTCAGTGCTGGGCTGATGGTTGGACTCGATGATCTGAGAAGTCCCTTCCAACCAAAATGGTTCCACAAGATAGGTGACACATTTTTGGAGCTTTTTGTTGGGTCTTGGAGGAAAGTAGGAGGACAGGCTCAAATTTGCTGCTGCTCTTCAGTAGCATGGAGTGAGGGTCTCGACTGACTGCAGGTTGTGTTCCTCAGCACAGCTATTCATCCCCAGAGCTTAGGTTAAATCAGGAGACAAATTCTGTTGGGCGGATGGAAGGAGTTTGTAAACTCTGCTGAGAGTCACAGCTCTGCTTCCAGCGGTGGAGACCTTGGAATTTCTCCTCCATCAAGCTCTTGTGTTTTTGAGTCCAATGCAGTTAATTATGTATTGGTCGTTACTGGAGCACCCCCAGGCTGCGAGGAACCAGGGACTGTCATTTCAGGCTTGTAAGAAGCCAAGTGTATAGCATATATACATAGCAGTCTTTACAGATGTTAGGAGATGATCATCTTCCAGGGCATTATCCTTGCTCTCCTGCCTTCGTTAGCGACACTCCTCAACCCAGGCCCATTCTGGGTTGATGTTTTTAACAAAGGAGATCCTCTGGGAGGAGATGTCCAGCCACGAGCAGGACATCTGGCCACCCCTGGGTCTCGAAATTACACTGGGTGAGATATTTCACTCCGTGTCTTCAGCTCTGAAGGTGGCTGTGGGGTTACCAGCTTCTGCACCTCCTCTGT
Source organism: Jacana jacana (assembly GCA_013400555.1). Classification (NCBI taxonomy): domain Eukaryota; kingdom Metazoa; phylum Chordata; class Aves; order Charadriiformes; family Jacanidae; genus Jacana; species Jacana jacana. Next base: position 72,629 of record VZTM01010948.1, on the reverse strand, counting down.
AAAACTAAGCAGGAAGATTGTTCTTTTCACCATTGCACCGTCCTAGGGGTGTGATTGTCCAGCGGGGTGGAGCTGCTGGTAAAATAATTGTAATGAAGAGGTAATTAAAACCTCACGAATGTTGATAAATATGGAAAGGGTGAGTGTCAGGAGGATGGAGCCAGGCTCTTCCCAGTGACCTCCAATGACAGGACAAGGGGCAATGGGTGGGAGCTGGAACAGAGGAGGTTCCACTTCAAGATGAGGAGGAACTTCTTCAGGGTGAGGGTGAGGGAACCCTGGCAGGGGCTGCCCAGGGAGGTGGTGGAGTCTCCTTCTCTGGAGACATCCCAACCCCGCCTGGAGGCGTTCCTGTGTGACCTGCTCTGGGTGTTCCTGCTCGAGCAGGGGATGGGACTGGAGGAGCTTTCCAGGTCCCTTCCAATCCCTGAGGTTCTGTGATTCTGTGGTTAACCTCTCCTTTCCCGTGGGACTCTATTGCTTGTACATGTGGCTGTTGCTGTGGCTGCTGAAATGCTGGGGGTGGTGGGGTTTTGTCAGGCGTGTGGCACCGGGGTGGGTGTTTCTGGGGCGATACAGAACCCTGAGCGCAGCTGAGGCTGGAGGGGCAGAGAGAAAGTCTCCTGGTGCTGTTTCAGCTACTCCTGGTGTTGGTTTGTGAGTGCAGGTGGGTTAAAAGATCTCATTCTTTGCTGTCTCAACTCTTCCCGTGGGGTTCGAACCCGGTGGCGGAGAGAACCCCGGGTGTCTCCAGAGATGCCACTGCTGGGAGCTCAGAAACTCAGAGAAAAGGGGTTTTATTGTGTCCATTGTTGACGTGCTCATTTTAGGCCAAAAGCTGCTTCCCCTCCGGGTGGGTTGCCTCTGCTGCGGTGCTGCAGCGCCGGGGGGACACCCGTGGGGGGACACCCGTGGGGAGACAGGAGGAGCAGGAACCTGCTGAGGCCTTTCGCTCGATGCCGCCAGTGGCCGTACCTGGGCAGCCGCCTGGAGGAACGAGCCTTGTGTTTGCGGTGCGTCTCGTAGGGTGGAGGAGTAGGAGATCCTGGGATGCTCCGGCTGCAGCCGTGGTTTCTGCCTTGTGATAGTACCTCTTTTCCAATCAGATATATAAAATGAGTAGTAACAGCATGTTTGTGTAAAGTTCAGTCGGGGGAAGTTTTAAGCCCTGGGCAGTGCTACGGTGTCGGGCTGCGGGAGGGCAGAGCAAACCCAGCTCGAGTCAGGGATGATTCAGAATCCCAAGCTGTGTCCTTGCTGGCACCACGGGGGAGCCAAGGGAGGGTTTATGTGGCTCTGGGACATTTCTTTACCTGTGTCTGATGCCAAACTCCTGCCATCCCAGGGCAGTGACCCAGGGGAACGCGTTCTCCGAGCAGCCTCAAGGGCCGCTGCGTTGCTCCAGCCTGTCCTGACATCCCTCCTCTGGTTTTCCTCCAGGAAAATAGTGCAGCAGCAGAAGGAAACAGAGTGAGGTTGAAAATGGGGATAAAAACACCCCATCACCCGGGTCTGGTTGTTAAAAACGAGGATAAAAACACCCTTGCAGTGGTCTTGCCGGTGACTCTTGCGCTCTCTCCTCTGCCTTGTTCCGGCTGAATTTTGTGACAGGGACCTTGTATAAATAAGAATTTAAAAATATAGGAACAAGACCCCTTGTAGAGTACACAGGGAGTTACTCTACTCTCTACTACATGCCCACCTGCGTGGCTTGAATCAGTATTTAGCATTTAACTGGGGCAGGGGACACCTTGGTAAGAGACCGCTGTGGGGCAGAAACGCCTTTACACCCAGTGAAACGCGGGGGGGTTTGTCTGGGGGTGGTGGGTGTGTATTTTGGGGGCAGTGATGGATCTTGCTACACTTTCATCCTCCCCTTTCCAACCCACGTTTATTGTCTCAACAGAAAGTGGTAAATGGATCTTTCTGGAACCCCCCTCGGGTCGGTGATGCTTCCAGGGAGGTTGTAGCTGGCTGCTCTCAGGCTGTGGGCGCAGTGATTTTACTGCTCAAGCGAGATTCTAAAGGGCTACGACGGGGTTTCGGGTGGGTTTGAGTCACACGTGAGCAGCGTCGCCCGCTGGCGTGGCCGGGCTGGCAGGGGCACCTGGGCAAGGCCGTGTCCATCTGAGACCTGGTCCTCCCAGAGAGATGACCCCTTTTCGCTGGCGTCCGGCAGGGTTTCGGCTCAGCGCTGGTGTTACTGGGAGGGAACTGGAAGGAAGTCGGAAGGTTTTTCCTCGCCCAAGGTCACGGCGATAGCGATGGAACTGGAGGGTGAGCTCCTGAGTCACCGTCATGTGCTGGAGCTGCAGATCCCTCCCTCCTCCTCTTCCTCGGGTGTAAACACAGACCCGGCCAAAATTCTGCCCCAAGTTGACAGAGGATCCAAGAAGCAGCGACGCAGCTTAACCCTTTCCTGCACCAGACCCACCCTCAGCCCCAACACCTTTCAGCCAGCAGATTTCAAGAGTTTTGTTCCTCCACCACACCCCCCACCCCAAAAAAAACCCCCCGAATTTGGGGTGGTGGCGGGAGGCAGCGCTGTGTGACTCAGCTCTTTGGGAGCCCGCTGTGTACTTGGTTTCTTCCCAGCACAGCCAGTACCAGGGACTCGTGTTTCGCAGCAGCCCCGCTGTTTATTCACCAGCTGGTGAACCGAGCTAAGAATAACTCCTTTTAGATGCGTTTTGTTGGCCGTGAGGGTTTTATTTCTCGCTGTGAGCGGCGCGGTCGGCGGCCCCAGGTGGAAACTGCGGAGAAAACGGGAGAGAAAGGGCTTTCCCCGGCACGTTGTGGGAACACACACACGCTCACAGGGACACCGACACCACTCCTGTCACCTTCCCCCCACGGATGGGCACACCTGAGAGAGAAGAATCACCCAGATGAAAGCTTTTAAGGGCAAAGCACTTGCTCTGCCTGGAAAGCGGGAGCCGCTCAGCAGCCGCTCCGGCTCAGGGCTCAGCTCCAGGGATTTCCCTGCCGGCGTTCCGATGCTGCCGAAGCACAATTTGGAGAGCGAGGAACCCTTTCCCTGCCCTCCCCTCCCCTTTTCACAGCTCTTTCGCTCTCATCTCTTCCTTGGCTTCACCCTCACCCTCAGGGTCTCAGCCACGGTCCATAAAAGCCACATATTTCCAGCGTGACTGCGTGTGGTGAGAGTGACTTCGGGTACCTCTTTAGAGGCTTGGCACAGAGAAACGTCCTTTTGACAGAGGAATATGGGCAGAACTTCCAGCTCTCTGACCTGTCTGAAAGGAGTGGCGTGCTGTGATTGACTCTGTCAGTTGGTTCAGTAGCTTTTGGGTTGGTTTGGCTGCTTCTTTATTTTTTTTAGGCCACCACGTACTTACACGTGAACTGAATACCTGCAGAAATTGATAAACTGCTTTTTTTCCACCACACACACACACACACACTGTGGTTTTTAACACAAACACGGGGTAAGGCACACCTCNACTGTGTTTCAGAGTGGTTGAGCTGTGGTGTTGGGGGCTCTGGTGTAGGGGAGAGCTTTGTAGAGTGGGGCTGATGGTTGGGCTCCATGACCCCAAGGGTCTTTTCCAACCAAAATGATTCTATGATTCTATGAATTGCATTTTTTTTAAGCCTGTCTTCTCCCATAATCCATAAAGTGAGCCCGAGGACTTTCTCCTAGAGGACAGTCCTTGGGTAGGTCTCCTACCCAAGACCTGAGAAGCACCTTTATTCCTCAAGTGAGTCTGATGGTGTGTGGCCAGGTATAGCAGGGACGATGGTTGCCATTAGGAATGCCAGTGTCCTATTAGGAATGCCAGTGTCCCATTAGGAATGCCAGTGTCCCGTTAGGAATGCTAGTATTGGCACCACAAAGGGGAGATGGTGAAGGGGGAAGAACTTGAGGAGCTGGAGAAGCAACTTAGGATGGAGTCATGCAGGATCTGCAGGGCAGCACGTGGAGGTTGGGGCTGCTTCCTCTGGAAAGCGAAGGTGGCAGCTGGTTCTTGTGCCATTACAGTCATAAACTATTTTAAAACAGTGAGTTTTCTGTTTTTTTTAAAAAAAAAAAAAGAAAAGGCAAAGGTGCTCTGAGAAGTTATTTCCAAAATGACCTCGTTAAAGCGTGCGATCGGCGTAACTGGGGCTGGTTTGTTGTTACTGTGGGCAGATAACACGGGGGAGAACATCTGGTGGTGTAAGCTGTTACAGCCCGTTGAAATGAGTGGAACTGTGGAAAATCCACACAGCCCAGTGCCTGCCTCCCATCTGTAGCCATTTTGGGCTGTTTCATTGTGTTTCAAACACTTTAAAGCAGCGGGGCCTTGGATTTAAATGCATTCAAACTTGTTTCTCATCCTTTGTCTCATTTTGGAGGATTTATCGGCCATAGCTCCAGCTCCAGCTTTCCTCGGGAGCGGGTTCAGAGGAGGCTTTGGGATGTGTGTGGTGGGGGGTTGAGGTGGGTTGTGCTGCATCCAGAGAGACCTGGACAGGCTGGAGAGCTGGGAAGAGAAACCTGATGAAGTTCAACCAGGGCGAGTGTTGGGTCCTGCCCCTGGGGAGGAAGAACCCCCTGCACCAGGACAGGCTGGGGGGAACCTGCTGGAGAGCAGCTCTGAGGAAAAGACCTGGGAGTCCTGG
>VZTM01010948.1:30912-64183 GCA_013400555.1 Jacana jacana | reverse complement strand
GTCCTCCCGGGGGGGGGGGGGGGTGGGAAAGCTCCCTTCCCGTTTTTTTTTCTCAAATGTGAGAGATTTGAACTGGGTTTTGAGGAGGTGGGTTTTTTTTAACCCGAGCAAATCAGGACTTTGAAGTGCATCCGCCTCCCGGTGCCCATTCCCCGGCGCTCTGGGGAGGGGGCCGGGACTCCCAAGTGCTGCTGTCCTGCTGGGGACACCAAACCACACTGGTTTAGCTCTTTTGCCTTACAAGATGACCATACTTTTATCTTTTTTTTTTTACTTTTTTTTTTGGTTTTCTTATTGTCTTTAACGTCAGGCTTTAGGGAAAATGTCCAAGGGTGGGAAAGCTCTGTCCGGTTGGTGAATCAGTGCAGGTCATTCTTTCCAAACTCTGGTGCTGGAGAGAGTCTGTCTGTGCGTGTTTTCTCCTTTCCAAAGGGTTTTACGACTTCTTGGCCGCGTGTCACCAGGAGGTGAAGGTAGAAGGACCGTACAAACACCGGTGTTAGCAGGCTCCTCCTCAGAAATCTTAAATACAGGGGATCAGATTGTCTGTTAAAGGAGAAAATCAGCTGGACCAGCAAATATTTATACTTGGCACTGAGGTAGCTGGAGGTGGTAGGGCTGGAAGTGAACCCCAGTCTGCTTTTTCTTCCTGAAAAAAACCCTCTTATTAAGAAAACGAGTAATTAGTAGCCAGTTTTGATCCCTCTTCTCAGGCAGAAGTGAGTCCCTGTAGTGTGACGTGGCGGGGGAGGACGGTACCCTGTGCTTGGGGCACGTGCCCTGGCTTCCCAGCCGTCCCAGTTAGAGGCACGTGGGGTGGGTGAAAAATCCACCACGGGATCTAGTTTTTGTTTCCTCCGGTGTAATTAGTGGAGTCGTTACCAACAGATTGCTCTGCTCTCACCGCCGAGCTCTGCTGGTTGCGCTGAGAGCCGGGGCTCTAGAGACCTCACCCCGCTCCTGGAAGAGGACGCCTCGTCATCTTTATTTCTCTTTTCCATTTCTCACATTCATTTTTATTTCTACTTTAACAATCAGTCACTTACTGGAAAAGGCTTTTCATGTTTACTGAGCACCTTAAGTTCTGATTCCTTTCCTGCGGGTGGGAATGGGGACCCTCCTGTCCCCAGCCAGGCTCTGGGGGAGAGGAGATCCCCCCCCCCCCCCCATTTCTCCCCATCCTTCGCTGTCAGTGGGGGGGGGTGACAAATCCCCTTCGTTCAGGAGGGTCATTTTGTGGTCGTTCCAGGGGTTAAAAGAAAGAAAAAGCTGCAAACAAGCTGGCACTGTGTGTAGGTGCCAAGAACTGCTGCCGTTTGCCTTGGGGGGGCTTCCATGCCACCCCCACTCCCCCCTCCCCAGCTCTTTGCTCTCCAGCCTCAGGCTCCATCCTCCGCTCCCACCAAGTATCTGCAACGGCTCCGAGTCCGGCTGCTTTCCCCCCATTTCCCTCCACCTTAAAACCAGTTCACAATCTCTCTGCTGCTGCTTGGTTTAAGTTGGGGGGGGTGTGTGGTTTGGGGGGGGGTTCCCCCCAGCAGGCTAAAGGCCACCTGTGTTCACACCCGAGAGAGCCCCCTTAAAGCGACCGGCAGCTTTGGCCGGTTCTGCCCCCGTGAGCGACGGCCGCTCGTCCCGTCTCCGTGCCCGTCTGTCCCTGTCCCGCAGCGAAGCTTCCCACTGGTTTGTGGTTGGTTGATTTATTTTCTTTTTTTTTTTGGTGTTTTTGGTTCGTTTTTTTTTTTTTTCCTTTTAATTATTACCTTTCTTTCTTTATTTTTTTAATCCCCTTCGTGGGTTTATTTTGCATAAGAGTGTGACATTTTGGTTCCCTTGTGGTGTTTCTGACTCTTTGTGCCTTTCCTTTTGTGTTTGTTTCTCCCGCCTTTCCCCAGTTTGCAGCGGGGCCTCGACCTGCCCATCACCAGGTACAGTACCCTGCCCCTTCCTTAATTATCACCCTAAACTAATTGCCTGGGGGAGGCGGGGGGGGGTGGTTGGTTGGTTTGGTTGGTTGGAGGTGGTTCACCCACTAACTCGGAGCGAAGGCTGGCTTGGGGCAACAGCCCGGTTAGTAGTTAATTAGGGTAATTAGCACCTGCATAACCCTGCTAACAAGCTGCCTGCAACCCAGAGTAATGCTTTTCCTTCTGGATGGTGTTGCTGCTCTCATTAACAACCCCCCCCCCCTCCCCGGGTTCCCCCCTGCAGCGAACGCCGCTGCCGCAGGACCGGAGGACCCCCCGAGAGGTGGTGGCTGGGGTATTTGTGAGGTCTGTCTGCCTTTCCCAGTCGCTGGAAACTTTGCCCAGTGTGTCCCAAACGAGCCAGTGGGCTGAGTTTCCTGAGCTGAAGATGTTGACGGGAACCGGGCGCTGGATTTTCCAAGCTGGGAGCGAGGACGGTGACGTTCCCTGGTGCGATAACACAGGCTTCTCTGTTTCCCCTGACGCTGCTTAGTGTTGGTTTTACTCAACCCTGGGAGAGCCAAACATACTGGAGTCTTTGGAGTATTCCCTGTGCATGGCTTGGGCTTGGGAAGGGACCTCTTAGTTAAGAGGAAGGAAATAGCTCCTGAAAAACTCAGGGACAGCGCTCATTAGGGTGGCAGAGACACCCGGTGGGACCTCTCCAGTGCCAGGTCGGGTATTCAGGTCCCCTCTGTCCTAGTCCAGGTCTCCAGAGTTGTCTTTTGTCAACATCCTACATCCATCTTTGCCAAACCCTTTCCCCCAGGGATTGATTGTGCTGCTTCTTGGAGCTTTTGAGGTGGGAAAGCCCAGGAGAGGCACGGCAAGGGCACGGAGGCTTTCCCAGGTTCCGTCGTGTCTGTGTTTACTCTTCCTTCTCTTGGCCTTGAAGGAACAGGTTGTTTCCACCAAAAAAAATATCCCATTAACTCCAGCGATGTCGGGGCAGGGGCTTGAGTCACGGGAGGGTTGTCCCAGGAGAATGACTTTGCTCTCACTTCGCTCCCCTTAGTCCGGGCAGTTTAATACCCTAGAGATGAGCAAGTTTGGGGAAGTGCTGTCTCAGGAGAGCAGGTAAGTGTTGGGAAGGTGGACACCCAAAGGTGCTGGTCTCTGTTCCTTCCACCTTGGAGCCCAGCGTGGAGGCAAACGTCCTTCCTGAGCGGGACCAAGAGAACAACTAATAAGGCTTAAGCAGCAGGAGGAGGCACTGGTGCTTGTTTGGTGGGTTTGTGCATGGCCAGGGATTGTGGTGGTGGGGAAGGCACCGGGCAGGGTGACCAGGCAACGTGGGGAACCACGGGACTGGGGGCTTAGTTTGGTTCTTGACCTTAACTTCGTGTGTGTGGTTCTGTTGCGGGACACCGAAAACACATTGCTGTTGAGAAACTCGTTAGCTCTTTCATAGTCTGTACTGGGGGGAGTTGAACAGTCGGTGGGAGCTGCTGGATGTTCTCAGAGGAACCACCGAGCTCACGGTGAGCGGGTTTTGGACCACGGGTCTCGAGGCAGCACAGCTCTGGGGACAGGATTTCAGCGCTCGGTGGCTTTACTGGTACGGCTTCACCACCAGCGTGTCTTAACTTGCTTTAAAACTTTCATTTGGACCCAGTTATGACCCTGCCTGCGGGGTAAAACTCGTAATTTCCCTGTTTAACCACATATTGAACTTGTGCTGCAGTTAGATCTTCGACTCTGGTTGAAGTCTGCGTGAAGCCGTCACCGTTAGTAAAAGCATTTCAGGCTTCCTTCCCAGTTCTCCCCGTCACGCAGGGGAGCAGGACTGGGACCAGAGAAACCTGGGCTGCGGGTGAGCTCGCTCTTCCTTTCCATCCCAAAGTCTGTGCCCACCCTGCGGGCTGGGGACGGAGAGAGGGGCTTCTGCCCCGGCCCTGTGGGGAGGGTCACGGCTTCCGACGCGAATTGACCCCAAACCCCTGCTCTCGAGAGCAGTTTAAATCCTTGTTCTCGTGGGGGAAGCCTTTGCCACGCGGCAATAGTTCACTTGTGGGACGTTAGCAGCGAGCTCTGAGGTTTTCCTCAACCTAAAAAGAGCTCAGGAAGTAAATTGACTTCATATTTGTTGCAGTGTCTCAGGAGGCGGCCCGGGATGAGGTTTGACACGATTCCCCCGTCGGTCCCGGGGTGATTTCATTACCATCTGCCTCGGATCGATTCCCTGTCCTCTTCAGGCCAGCAATGGATTCCTCTTTAACGTTATTTCCTGTAATTATTAGCTCTTTAAAGCAGTGGAATTGGTGTGATTGGAGCACCTGAGGTTGGCTGGCAGCGTTATGAGGAATCTGGGGGGGTTCCCTGCCCCGGTGGCGGGTATCCAGCTGATGCTACGGGAAGCGGAATCGAACTCTGCAGAAGAGAAAATACTAGAAGGGGGTTGAGGGTGTAAAGAGTGGCTGAAGCCAGCTGAAATTGCTGGGGGGGGGGGGGGGGTCTCCCAAGGAGCTGAGTGTGTGTCAGGAATCCGGGGAACGGGGCCACCCCAGGAACCGCTGAACTGTCTTGTTCGATCAGAGAAAGAAAAAGGGCCAAACCCAAGGGGTTCTGCGGCCGGGGCTGGGAATACAGCCTCAGCTTGGCTGTCCTGGAAATCACTGAATCATTTAGAGGGGGAAGAGACCTTTAAAATTGTGGAGCCCAACCCTTAGCCTACTTAACCTGTCACCACGAATCCTTGTGCCTTCAGCAGCCTGGGGTGCTGCTGTCTCCATTCCATCCTTTCTGACTCGAGCTCTTGAGTCACTTTATCCCTTCTGATCCTTGGGGAACGCAATGGGAAATAGCCCTTTTCTTCCAATCTGAAGTCTGAAATGTAGAGTAACCTTTAATTTAAGGAGTGACTTTGGGAACCTACAGGTTACTTTAAAAAGGATGCTCAGAAGAGGCCAGTGTAATTAAAACCAGAAATAAGGACAAGTACACATTGAAATCATAGAACCATTTTGGTTGGAAGAGACCCTTGGGATCCTGGAGTCCTACCATCAGCCCCACTCTACAAAGCTCTCCCCTACACCAGATCCCCCAACACCACAGCTCAACCATTCTGAAACACAGTCAGGGATGGGCACTCCACCCCCTCCCTGGGCAGCCCAGTCCAGGCTCTGACCACTCTTGCTGGGAAGAATTCTCTCCTCATGGCCAGCCTAACCCTACCCTGCTGCAGCTTGAAGCCATTCCCTCTCCTTCTATCCCTGATTCCCTGTGAGAAGAGACCAGCACCAACCTCTCTGCAATGGCCTTTCCAGCAGTTGTAGAGATGTCTTCGTTCCCTTCCTGACTTACAGCTGTATTTGAGATGAGTCAAGGGGTCCCGGCAGACTCGGTTCCTCCCGGGCTGCTGGTGTAGCTTGGGGTTCCTCAGGTTCCTTCCTGGAGGAACTGAACCCTGTGTTCTCCAGCCCCTGGGGACGGGGGGAGGCAGGGAATTGGCCCCCTGAGCTGATGGGGGGGCTGACTGTTTTGTAGCTTTTTGGGTATCATGAGTTTAGAAAGCAGTGGGAAACGGCTGCCGTAATCCTTTCCCAGTCTTCATCCCCGAGCCTAGAAAGGAACTACTGGTTTTAAATCCTGTGGTTGACCCAAAAAGGGTGTTTTTTTCCCCACCCCCTCACTTTTTTTCGCAGTTTTATTATTTACTAAATGATAGTCAGAAGCAAAGCAGAAGCCAAGCCTGACATTATGCCCCAAGGGCTGCACTGGGTTTGCTGGTGGTGGTCGCTGGGGCAGCACGATGTGTGACCTGGCTCTGGCCCTCTCCAGGCTGGAGCCCCTCATCCCATCCCTGGGGCCTGCCCTGAGGTTTGAGGATCAAATAGAAGGTGCCAGCTTTGATCTGCGAGGAGATGGGGTTCTTTCTCCTCCAGGTCAGGCCTAGGGCATCCCACCAGCCACCTCGGGGGGGCCCAAAATGCCTAAAAAAAATGAGAGAGAGAGCTGTCTGAGAGCAGGAGGAGCTTAATTAGAGCGGGGAGTTTGGGGGGGTGATGGGATTTGATGGTGTGGACGACAGCTGGTTGAACTTCCATTCTCCACAACCTTCCCCGGGGCTTTGCGGACCCACGGCAGCCACCGGCCTTGATCCCATCTAGAGACAAACAGGCGGATGCCCGTGTCCCTCGTGTCCGATGGGCAGAGCTCAGCAGAGGTTGGTTCCCAGTGCTCTTCCCACAAGTTTGGTTTTGAGTGAAGCCTTTAGAGGTGGGAGGAGAGCTCTCCACGGACACTTCCCTGGGAGCGATGGCTCAGGAAGTGCAGAGCAAATGGAAAATCAATTAAAATGCAGTGGCGGTTCAGCAGGAGGAGGTTGGGGAGGTCTTTGATCATTGATGTTTTTGAGATGACAGCTCCTTACCTGCGTGGCCTTCAGCAGCCTCCCAGCACGGGGAGGTGCAGGAGGACCATTACTCAGGAGAAGGTGATGGTCAATAAAAGGATATCGGGGCGTCGGAGGGAGGGACTGAGGAGTCGATGTCAGGGTAGTGCCGAGGGGCAGGCGGGAGGGCAGGAGTGGATTTCCTTAACGATTGTCTTAATTACTCTGTCAGAAATGGCAGGAGTGTGTCAGCAGCAAACTCAGTGAGTGAGAAGGTGGTGAGCAGGAGGATGATGTGCGGGGGGGGACCGGCGTGGGGACAGCGAGGCATCATCCCACACTGGGAGGTCCAAGCCCTTCTCCTTCAGTGCTGGGAGGAAGGTTTTATTCCATAAAGTGGGATCTCATCACCCGAAACCGCCCATGCAATGGGATCTGGAGAGAAACCACAGAAGTTCTTTCCCACTGCCATAAGGAGTGGCTGCTGCCTCTGGGACCTGGGTACAGTTCTGGTTTTGGATGTTAGAGAGTCACAGACTGAACTGAGGAGGACGAGGACCCCCCACCCAAGTCCAACCCCCTGCCAGAGCAGGGTCACCCAGAGCAGGTCCCACAGGAACGTGTCCAGGTGGGGTTGGAATGTCTCCAGGGATGGAGACTCCACCACCTCTCTGGGCAGCCTCTGCCAGGGCTCTGCCACCCTCACACCAAAGAAGTTCCTCCTCAGGTTTAGATGGAACTTCTTGTGGTCAAATTTGTGCCCGTTCCCTCTTGCCTTGTCACTGGGCACCACTGGGAAAAGCCTGGCCCCTTCCTCCTGACACCCACTCTTTCAGTATTTCTAGGCCTTGATCAGATCCCCCCTCATCCTTCTCTTCTCCAGACTCAACAGACCCAAGTCCCTCAGCCTTTCCTCAGCACAGAGATGCTCCAGGACCCTCATCATCTTTGTGCTCCTCTGCTGTCCCCTCTCCAGCAGTTCCCTGTCCTTCTGGAACTGGGCAGCCCAGAACTGGTCCCAGTGCTCCAGCTGGGGCCTCCATAGGACAGGGCAGAGCAGAGGGGGAGGATGACCTCCCTCCACCTGCTGGTCACACTCTTCATGATGCCCCCCAGGATGCCATTGGCCTTCTTGGCCACCAGGGCCCATTGCTGGCTCCTGGGCATCCTGGTGTCCACCAGGACTCCTGGGTGCTGATGTTTCAAGAGATTTCCTTGAGCAGGTAGATGAAGGGCTACTGAGATGCTGAGAGCTTACAAAACAAGCAGGCTCAAAGAGCTGAGCTTGAGGTGGCCGGTCAGAGCCATGTTTGAGGGGGTTCAGTTGTGTTCTTCCATAAATCCATAAGGGAGCAGCCCTGGGAAGGAAGGAAGAAGCTGAAGACCATGTTCCCCAGCAGCACTGACTCTAAGAGAAGCCAAGAATTTCCCCCCTGACACACAAGGGATGGGACCATGAGTTGAGGACCATGGCTCAGGTTGCTCAGTGACTGCGTAGTGTTTCATGCTGATGTGACCATCATTACACCCAGTAGGGCTTGATGTCAGTTTTTGAAGGAAGTGGTCCAGAGGGGTTGGTGTAATACAGGGTTTCTGTCAGAAGCCTTGCTGTGGCCCGGGGTACCTTCTGGCCTTGAGGGGGTCCTGTACGTGCTCCCCTCCAGATCTGCACTTGTAAGAAGAAGTAGAGACAAAACGCCTTAGATGCTAATCTCCTGGTGGTGTCCCGTGGGGCATCATTACCCTGACCTGAAGATGTTGTCTGTGTAGCATCTGCTTGACCTTGCAAGGCAAAATTATAGCAAATCAAGTCAGAACAGTGAAGCATGTCTGAGAATGACTTTGAATATTGCGAGCTTCAGCCTTGGAGGGACGGGAGCAGGGATGGAGCCTGGAGCGGTTTGAAGGCCCGATGATACTTGCTCTGAGCAGCAAAACCCACATACAAATCAGCTGCACAGGGCTGTGGTGAGACCTGGTCTCCTTGGAATTTTGGTGTTCCTCACAGGACGTGGAGTGGGGAAAAGTAACTCAGGCTTTGCCCAGAGAGGTCTCTGGTTGGCTTCTGGTGGTCCTGTTGCTTGGAACGAGGATCTGCTGTTCTTCTCATCGAGTCCATCTTCCTTTCAGTAATGAAATCCTCCTCCTTTTTCCTTCATCTCTGGATTTGAGCTTGACAGTGTGGGCAGTGTTAGAGTGTGTGCAAGAGCTCGGGGTTCTTAACCTAGGCTTTCCCCATGGCAGGTCCTCCTCCTGCTGTTGTAGAAGAGCTGGGCACCACCACGGGGGTGTTCATGCTTGGTGGAGGAGGAAGCCTGTGAAACACACCACCCAGTTTGTGCTCAGAACATCCTGTCCTCCCTCTCCTACGGCAGCAAAGAGCCAGCTTCTCCTTCCTTAGATGGAGCTTCTTGCCAGCCACAGAAATGGAAGAGCTGTCTGAAAGCGAGTTTTTCCTCAGTGGTGTCAGTGACGTTCTTCCAGGTTCTGCAGGTGCAGCAGGAACCTGAGGAGCAGGTTCAGGTCCATGACTGGCACCGCTGGAGAAATCCCTTCTCTTGCAGCAGAGGCTTTTCCGTGCTGCCCCGTGGATGTAGATACTGTCAGTGGAAGGGGGTGGGAAGGTCCCGTTTCAGCCTCCAGCACATTTTCCCTCCGTAAAGATGGAGTCGGTGGGGGTTGGGGGGGGGTGTTGACTTCTTCCTCCTGCCCAGCCTGCTCCTGGGGAGACTCCTGCTGTAACCTGCTGGCAGGTAAGGAACAGCCACTGCTCGGTGGTCTGCAGTGGAAGAACAGGCTTTAGCACTTCATGTGTCTTTGGATATAGAAAAATTATAAACTCTAGTTATTCTTGCCAGAAATCAGCATGTGCCCTTGGTTCATGCAGCACTTGGGTAGTTCCCCCCAGTCTGTTTTTATTACAGAATCACAGGATCTCAGGGATTGGAAGGGACTTAGAAAGCTCCTCCAGTCCAATCCCCCTGCTGGAGCAGGAACACCCAGAGCAGGTCACACAGGAACGCCTCCAGGCGGGGTTGGGATGTCTCCAGAGAAGGAGACTCCACCACCTCCCTGGGCAGCCCCTGCCAGGGTTCCCTCACCCTCACCCTGAAGAAGTTCCTCCTCATCTTGAAGTGGAACCTCCTCTGTTCCAGCTCCCACCCATTGCCCCTTGTCCTGTCGTTGGAGGTCACTGGGAAGAGCCTGGCTCCATCCTCCTTACACTCACCCTTTCCATATTTATCAACATACACGAGGTCCCCCCTCAGTCTCCTCTTCTCCAAGCTCAAGAGACCCAGCTCCCTCAGCCTTTCCTCCTCTGGGAGATGCTCCACTCCCTCCATCATCTTGGTAGCCCTGCCCTGGACTCTCCAGCAGTTCCCTGTCCTTCTGGAACTGAGGGGCCCAGCAGTGGACACCATATTCCAGATGGGGTCTCACCAGGGCAGAGCAGAGGGGCAGGAGAACCTCTCTCCACCTACTGACCACCCCCTTCTGATCCACCCCAGGATGCCATTGGCCTTCTTGGCCATGAGGGCACAGTGCTGGCTCATGGGCATCCTGCTGCCCACCAGGACCCCCAGCTCCCTTTCCCCTACGCTGCTAGGGGATTTCTTATTAATCATTTTATTAATGGCAGACTCTTGCTCTTCTGGTTTTCTTTCCACACCCTCACTAGCTACTGGATTTTTCTCCCCAGAGAGTTGCCTTCTCCTGGCTCAGGTCACACATGGAGTGTGCTGGTGACAGTTCATCCAGATTCGCAGGGTTGGACCTAAAAGCAGTGTGGTCCTCTTGGTGGGGTCTGGATTTCTGAGGTGGGGAGTCATCTGTGGCTTTCCTGGAGTAACCATTGGTGTGGTAGTAGTGTAGGGGTCATAGAATCATAGGATTAACATAGAAGGGACCTTGAAGATCATCCAGTCCAACCATCAACAAGCCATCACTACACTGTGTCCCTGAGCACCATGTCAACCTGTCTTTTAAATCCCTCCAGGGATGGTGTCTCATCCCCTTCCCTGGGCAGCCCAGTCCAAGCCTTAAGAACCCTTTCCATGTGAAAATAGTTCCTGATCTCCAACCTGAACCTCCCCTGGTGCAGCTCGAGGCCATTTCCTCTTGTCCCATGGCCTGTTCCTTGGGAGAAGAGACCGACCCCCCTGGCTACACCCTCCTTTCAGGGAGTTGGAGAGACGCAGAAGGTCTCCCCTCAGCCTCCTCTTCTCCAGGCTGAACACCACCAGCCGCTCCTCAGAAGTTCTCCAGACCCTTCTCCTTGTGCTGCAGACCCCTCCCCACCTCCATTGCCCTTCTCTGGACCCGCTCCAGCCCCTCAATGTCTGTTCTTTTGAGGTGAGGGGCCCAAAACTGGACACAGCCCTTGAGGTGGGGCCTCCCCAGTGCCGATTAGAGTGGGATGATCACCTCCTGAGTCTTACTCCCCACTCTGTTCCTGATCCAGGGCAAGATGCTGTGGCCTTCTTGGCTACCTGAGCACTCTGCTGGCTCATGTTCAGCCCCTTGTCACCCAGCACCCCCAGGTCCTTTCCTGCCAGCCACTCTGCCCCAGGCCTGTAGCCATCCATGGGGTTGGTGTGGCCCAAGGGCAAGACCCAGCACTTGGCCTTGTTGAACCTCTTCCCCTTGGTCTCAGCCCATTGATCAGGTCATAAAGTCTTCCCCAGAATGACCATTTGAGGTTCATCACCCTGTCAAGCAAAGAGGACCCCCAGCTTCCTCCTCCCTTGCTCCGTTCTCCCGACGCCGAGGCAGAAAAGCCTGGCTCATTCTTTCATGCCTTGGTGGTCACTGCTCTCCTCTCCTCACCGTGATGGAGGTACTCCCAGCCCATTAGCATCGCTGCACCTCGTCACTCAGCAGTCGTGGGTGGGATGTAGGATGACCTAATTATTTGATTTTTATTTGGTTTAACATTTAAATCTGGGGTATTTCTTACCCTTCCAGTCTCGGTGCAGAAGTGGAGACCGAGTCTCTGACCTGAGGAGGGATTTCTGCTTGTGTCTGCTCTCTCTGTGTCACTGAAAGAGACCAGAAAGGAAAAACGTTTGATGTTGTAGGGGCAGAGTAAAGAAAGCCTTTCTGTAGTGTCCTATTTCCTGCAGTTGATCATGGTTTGGTTGGGTTTTTGTGGTTTTTTTTTTTAAACTTCCACGTAGAACTTCTCTAGCAGAGTTTCTGGCCCCTGCCTTGGGATTCTGGTAGAAGAGTCCTTGGTCCCAGCTCCGCGTCCTTCTGCCATTTCCGCAGGAGATTAGTCAAAGCCAGGCTGGAGAGATGAACGGAATCGCGTGCGATTAGGCTGCATGTTGTACCCTATCCCTTCCTATTGATCTGTAAGCTGTTCCATTGGCTTTCTTTCTGTTTCCTGCTGCTTTCTTGCTTCGTTATTGAAGGGAGGATTCAGACCCATACAGGTAATTTTAACTCCTGGTTCTGCATGGCATCAGTGTCTCTCCCACTTGTCTCACCCCTCCGTTAGTGAATGCCTTAATGTCCGATGCATTTCTGACCGACTGACTTTCCAAGATGGCAAAGACTCCCGGAGCTTCCGGTGCCCTGAAACGCTCCGTGCGGTGGATGCCGATGCCTCTCCCGGCGCGTAAGGGGTTGAGAGTGGAGCCGGTACCAGTGGGTTGCTGGGTTTCCCGGACCCGCTCCGTCTGCGGCGGGGCATCACTTCATGCAAACGTGGTAGAAGAGTTTGGTGCCACCCTGGAGGAGGTTGCCACCTTTCCGAAAACGGAGGCCGAGACGAGTCACCCCGTTCGCATAAAGGACGGCCACCAGGCGCCTCTGGCCCTCCTGAAAATGCGGCTTTGGGGCTGTTTCGGGGGGTTTACTGGAACAGTTCCCTCCATCTTCTGTTTCCCTGTTGATGAAGGTGGCTTTTTGGCAGTCAGCCCACCTTGTAAAAACACCTATTGGACAAAAATCGTGTTTCTAAGGTTCCCTCTGAAAGCTGAGCTCTCCGATTCGCTAAATACCAGCCAATAAATACTGGAGTTTGAAGCTTCCAACCTTCCTCTGCTTTGTGAGACAGAAGGCTCCATCATCTCTTTAGAGACAAACAAAGTGCCCTGCAGTTTTCTGAACGTGTGGCAACCCTGTGGAAGTAGTACTGTAATACTGTCAGGATAGAGTGGGTTGGTTTGGGTTTGGGTTGTTTTCCCCAGAAGGTCTGACCGGTTCTTTCCTTCTCTCTCTCCCTCCTCTCTCCTTTCCTTCCCCCAGTTTTTTCAGCGGCCTCAGATCCAGCCTCCAAGAGCCACCATCCAGAACAGCAGCCCCTCCATCCGTCCTGGTGCGCAGACGCCGACCGCGGTCTATCAGACCAACCAGCACATCATGATGGTCAATCACCTGCCAATGCCCTACCCCATGCCCCAGGGCCCCCAGTACTGTATCCCACAGGTAAAACACGTTCTCCAAGTCCCCTCCACTGCAACCTCTGCTCCCCCTGTGGAGCTTCTCAAGACTTCCCGCTGACTCGGGGAGGGGGTGTGAAATCAGGCTGGTGGTTGGAAATTGAGCCTCTGGCTTTTTCCTGTCTGAAGTATCTGCTCTCCTGTGCGTGGAGGCAGAAAGAATTGAGTTACCTTTCTAGTTTGGGAGGTTTCCCTCCAAACAAGAGTGAGGGAGAGCTCTTGGAAAATGCTTAGTGCTCTAAATGCACCTAAATTGACTTAAGAGCTCTACAATTACTCTAAAACCTGGGGTCTTCTAAAAAACACAATACTAGTGAAATCTGGGGAAAGAGTGTTTTCCTTCAGCCGTGACGTCCTCGCTGCCCTGTCTGTGGAGGACGCGGCCTCCCTTTGCCCGTAGCACTCCTGAAGATCTCATTAACCCCATCGATACGCAGATCCCTATTGACCTGGGGGCTCAATTACAGTTTCTATATGGAATGCCATGAGGTTGCCCAACTCTTCCTAAGCTGATGGTTATTTTTTATTCCTCTCCCAGTATCGTCACAGCGGCCCCCCGTATGTGGGTCCCCCGCAGCAGTACCCCGTTCAGCCGCCGGGACCGGGACCCTTTTACCCAGGACCAGGTCCCGGGGAATTCCCCAACGCCTACGGTACGTTCTGCTTCGCAGATCTCTTCAAAAAGGACTTTCTGGGGGAGATGTTTTGTCCCCTGTTGTCCAGCTGAAGATTGATACTGGCCAAATGGCTTAGTGTTTGTTTGAACTTGAAATAGCTGCTCCGTTTGCTCGTGTGGCAGCCCTTATTACTCACTCCTGAAGAATTCACAATAGCAGAGAGTTGTTTGGATGAGTGAGCGCCTCAGGAAAGGCTGCGACTCACGGCGCGACCCGTAACCGCCTGTGAAGGAGAGTCGTGGCTATTTGCTACTCCTGCTCCATCACTGTTATTTATTAAGGTCTTGTGAGGTGCATCTGGCAGCCCTGGTTCCCACCGAGCTGCGCCCCGGCTGTTGGCAGCAACACAGCAGTTAATGCTCCTTACCCCTGCCTTCCTGCTCCGGCCTTCGGTGGGGGGAAAAGAGCAAGCCCCCCGGGTTTGATTCACCAGTCTCCTGCTGCAGAGATCAAGTTGGTCCAGTCAAAGAGCTGGTATCTCACACACAGGCTGACATTTGCCCTTGAATGGGCAGCTCAGCTCCCGGTCGTGCCCGTTCTCAGGCAGAAGGGCCGGGAGACGACCCGGCCTCGCCGTGTGTGCTGAGGGGGTCTGGCACACCAGATACGGTGTATTTGATGAAGCTCCAGGTATCGAGCTTCAAAGCAGCTCCTGAAAGTTCAGAGGCTTCGTGTCCAGTCCTGGGCATCCCTCCTTCATCCCTCCTTCATCCCTCCCACCTGCATCTCCCCAGTCCTTCACCCCTCCAGCACCTCCCAAACTCCCTGTTCGCAGACCCCACGTCCTTCAGCATCCCATGACGTCTCTTCTCTCGGCAGTCATCCTTAAGTCCTTTCTTAATCATTCTTTCCCACTCTTGCTGGGAAAAACTCTTTCCTCATGTCCAGCCTGACCCTACCCTGCTGCAGCTTGAAGCCATTCCCGCTCCTTCTGTCACAGCAGGGGCATCCACCCTTGGAAGGCAAAAGAACCACCACAGTCTTACGGGGTCACACAATATCTGATCCCCGGGCAGAAGCCACCTTTATTGATGTCTGGCAGCTCTTTCCAGCCCTCGCTCCTTTTGAGCCACTCTTACTCCATCTAGAAGATAATGGAAAAATCTCTTTGGTCTGTTTGGTGCTCAATGGAGTTCAATCCAGCTGGCGGCCGGTCACCAGTGGTTCCTCAGGGCTCAGTGCTGGGGCCTTTCCTTTTTAATATCTTCATTGAAGATGTAGATAAGGACATAGAAAACACTATTAGTAAGTTTGCAGATGACACTAAGTTGGGTGGGAGTGTTGATCTGCTTGAGGACAGGGAAGCTCTACAGAGGGACTGGGATAGACTGGATAGATGGGCCAATGTTAATGGCATGGCCNGGCCTGGAGAACAAGGCTTATGAGGATGGATTGAGGGAGTTGGGATTGTTTAGTTTGAGGAAGAGGAGGCTGAGGGAAGACCTCATCCCTCTCTACAACTGCTTGAAAGGGCATTGTAGAGAGGTTGGTGCTGGTCTCTTCTCACGGGCAATGAGCGACAGAAGGAGAGGGAATGGCTGCAAGCTGCAGCAGGGTAGGGTTAGGCTGGACATGAGGAAGAAGTTTTTCCCAGAGAGAGTGGTCAGTCAGTGGAATCAGCTGCCCAGGGAGGGGGTGGAGTCCCCACCCCTGACTGTGTTTCAGAGCAGATGAGCTGTGGTGTTGAGGGATCTGGTGTAGGGGAGAACTTGTAGAGTGGGGCTGATGGTTGGACTTGATGATCCCAGGGGTCTCTTCCAACCTGAATGATTCTATGATTCTATCTCCTCAGCACAGTATCATTTTGCAGTAATAACTGGGGTGGTGTGGTTTGGTGTCACAGCAGGAGAGGAGCGTTGCTCGTAATGACATTTTCTGGCTCTGCCTACAAACAGGCCGCAGTTGACCTCGCCAATCCTTTCTCATGGGTTGGCTGAATTTCTCTACTGAGGCAAAAAAAGACCCCAACCCTGACAAGCCCAAGGAGGAGCCACTGGGTTGTCAGTCAGGAGGAGTCCAAGGATGGGCCACTTCTCCATGTCGTGCCTTGGTTTCAGCAGCCTCTCAGAAGTGGATTCACTTCTGATTGGTTTTCTCCTGTTTATAGAGGGGGGAAAAAAAAAACCCAAAGTAGTGATTTGATCTCTTGTCTGGGAGTGTTTGCTGGGGGCGAGGAAGAGCGAGACTCGGCCCTGGGTGTTAGAAGCTCCGGGAGAAGGTGCCTGGTTTCACCTCTCGTGTTTGGCTTTGTTTGGGTAACGGATAAACTGATTTATTCTTGTGCTTTTTTCCCCACTTCTCCTCTCTGTCTCCTTGTCCTTGTTTCCCAGGAACCCCTTTCTACCCGAGTCAGCCGGTGTATCAGTCAGCCCCCATCATAGTGCCTACGCAGCAGCAGCAGCCTCCGCCCGCTAAAAGAGAGAAGAAGACGGTAAGTGATGGTTGCTGAGCCCCAAATCCTTCTGGGGAACCGCCCTGCTCCTCAGCTTGAGGGAAACTGCAATGATCTTAAGCTCAAAACTGAGCTTTGTCTTCCCAGAGAGGCCAAGTCTTGCCTTTTCAGCCCAAGGTGTCATCAAACGTGGCACAGTGCTGCTGTGGGGGCTTTTATTCGGTTTCCCTGTGGGAACTGTTCTGCTCCCAGTTTAGAACCGTAGAATCATCCAGGTTGGAAGAGACCCTTGGGATCATGGAGTCCAACCATCTGCCCCACTCTACAAAGCTCTCCCCTACACCAGATTCCCCAACACCACAGCTCAACCACTCGGAAACACAGTCAGGGATGGGCACTCCACCCCCTCCCTGGGCAGCCCAGTCCAGGCTCTGACCACTCTTGCTGGGAAGAATTCTCTCCTCATGGCCAGCCTAACCCTACCCTGCTGCAGCTTGAAGCCATTCCCTCTCCTTCTATCCCTGATTCCCTGTGAGAAGAGACCAGCACCAACCTCTCTGCAATGCCCTTTCCAGCAGTTGTAGAGAGGGATGAGGTCTCCCCTCAGCCTCCTCTTCCTCCACCTCAACAGTCCCAGCTCCTTCCATGGCTCCTCATGAGATTTATTCTCCAGGCCCTTCCCCAGCTCCGTGTCCCTCCTCTGCACTCGCTCCAGCCCCTCCAGATCTCTCTTGTGCTGAGGTGCCCAGAACTGGACACCAGACTCAAGGGGTGGCCTCCCCAGTGCTGAGCACAGGGGGACAATCCCCTCCCTACTGCTGCTGGTCACACCATTTCTGATACAAGCCAGGATGCCCTTGGCCTTCTTGGCCACCTGGGCACTCTGCTGGCTCATGTTCAGCCCCTTGTCACCCAGCACCCCCAGGTCCTTTCCTGCCAGGCAGCTCCAGCCACACTGCCCCAAGCCTGTAGCCATCCATGGGGTTGGGGTGGCCCAAGGGCAGGACCTGGCACTTGGCCTCATTGAAGCCCATGCCATTAACATTGGCCCATCCATCCAATCTATCCCAGTCCCTCTGCAGAGCTTCCCTGCCCTCATGCAGATCAACACTCCCACCCAACTTGGTGTCATCTCCAAACTCACTGATGTTGCTCTCTAGATCCTTGTCAAGATCATCAATAAAGATCTTAAACAGAAATGGCCCCAACACTGAGCCCTGAGGAACACCCCTTGTCACCAGCTGCCAGCTGGATTGAACTCCATGGAGCATGGAGTGTTCTAGCAGAAAATCTCCACCAAAAATAAGAGAAGGCCCCACAGTGTCAGCATCCTTGGTACCGTCCGTATTTATTTGTCTGCGTAACCCAGAGAGAGGAGAAGTCGTGACGGGATGCTGAAGCTGAGAAATCACAAACCACTTCTGCAGCCAAGGGCTTTCTGAGCTGCTGAATGCAAAGAGCTCAGGGTTCTCCTGGAGAGCCCTCAGGGGAATCCTCTCTCTGGGTTTGGTGGCTGTGCCTCATGTTTGGCATAAGCAGGGACTCAGTGTGCACCTTCTGGGGCCATCTCCTCCTCAAGCAGGAGTTTTGGGGACGGTGGAGAAACCACAGCGCTGTCTGCAGGTGTGTGAAAATCTTCAAGATTAAAAACTCTTATTTCCCATCAACCCAGAGAGCTTGACTTGCCCCCCTTGTTCAGCGACACAGGTCGGCTCAAAGGGGCGAGTTCTCGAGTGGTTTATTCGGGAAAACATTTTCCCTTCCCATTTGGGGCTGTTGTGCTTTCAGCCAAAATTACCAAAACCAGACTGAGAGATGGTCCTTCCTGTCCCCCAAAAGAAAGGAGAGGAAGAGGCTGAGGAGATTTACAAGTGTAGAATGAAATAAACTACTTTAAGGAAGTATTATTACTAAAATTAAAGAAGAAAGTAGTGAAATAGATACAGTCTATGGAGCTCCCAGGATGAGGATCACATCCCCAGCAGCATGGGGAAAAGTCCCAGCCTGGACTGGGTGACCGACAGGAGCTGGATTCCAGCTCTGGAGTCAGGAAGGCACAGATCGGGATCAGAGGCAGAGGAACAGACAG
The DNA here is from genome assembly GCA_013400555.1 of Jacana jacana. Lineage (NCBI taxonomy): Eukaryota > Metazoa > Chordata > Aves > Charadriiformes > Jacanidae > Jacana > Jacana jacana. Next base: position 46,279 of record VZTM01010948.1, on the reverse strand, counting down.
GGTCCTCCTGGGACGTCGGCCGTGGAAGGAAGAGAGTTGGCCCTTGGATCCCTCAGCTTTTCTCCTGAGCCTGATGGGGATGGGATGGGATGGGATCCCCTGGGGGTCAGTTTGGGGTCCCCTGTCCTGTCCGCTCCTCCCCACAGGGGTGACCCCTGGAGGCTTTTCCGCTTCCCACCCTCCAAGGGGGCAAATCCCGCCATTCCCTGCCCTTGGTTGTTCCAGCAAGAAGGATCAGCCAGGGCCTCTCTGCACCATCCCTTGGGTTGCAGTCAGGGTTCAGTCAGTTAGAAGAGGCCTGGCTAAAAATGAACAGAACAGAGAGTTGGTTGGTTTTACCCCAAACCAGGACACACGCTCAGCTCTGCGCATCCGGCTCCTGCTCTTAATGCAGCCCCTGGGCCCCTCACCACACCAAAAGACACCGAGGGGCTGGAGCGGGTCCAGAGAAGGGCAAGGGAGCTGGTGAGGGGTCTGGAGAAGGAGTCTGGTGAGGAGCAGCTGAGGGAGCTGGGGGTGTTCAGCCTGGAGAAGAGGAGGCTGAGGGGAGACCTTCTGGCTCTCTCCAGCTCCCTGAAAGGAGGGTGTAGCTGGGGGGGTCGGGAACAGTTTCTGAACAACCTGCTGGTAAATGCAGAGTTCAGTCAGTTAGAAGAGGCCCAGTAAAATTGTAAACCAGCAAATTGGTTTGTTTTACCTCAAACCAGGACAGGGGGCTGTGAAGAGACTCAAAACCACGTACGTGTTCCCTGAGTGCTGATGAGTTCCACAGGACTCTGGTTTGCTCCTCTCGCAGCTTCCCTTTCCTCCACTCGGTATTTTTGGGTTGGTTCCCTCTGTTTTGTTGATAGGACTTTTCTTGATGCAGAAGGGAAAACCAAAAAGAGCCATTTTCTGTAGCTAAACCACCTGCTGGAGTTTCCACCTTCCCATGAACTCCTTTCCCAGGGGCAGAGGCCGCGTTCAGAGTGAGGGATGTCACCTCATCCCGCGGTGCCCCGTGTGCCTTGCGACCTCACAGCTGGGGCTGATGAGCGGTGTGATCAAATGAGGTTTGGTGATTAGGGGCTGCCCTGCCATCTCCCTCTACCAAAACCAGGGCATGGGCTCCACGCCTGGGGGAGTTCTGTCCTCTCCAAAACCCCGGGGACAGCCACTCACGCATGGGAAAACCTGTTTGAATGATTTCTTTGTTCGTTAACCCTAGATCCGAATCCGGGATCCCAACCAGGGAGGCAAAGATATAACGGAAGAAATAATGTCTGGAGGGGGCAGCAGGAACCCGACGCCCCCCATCGTGAGACCCACTTCCACCCCTACCCCACCTCAGGTAACAATGGGGCCCTGGAACCTTCTCCCAGTCGCCTCCTGCTTTGCTTTGCTGCCCATTAGAACCAGTTCCCGTGTCCTCCCTCCGTGCCCCGACCACCTCAGGTGCCCAGATGGTCCTAAATTCTCAAATGCTCTTCCAGGATCGTTGCTTTTCTCCGAGTTTGGTTGTTTTTACCAGCCCGTAGCTCAGGAAATGGGAGCTGTGCCCAGTTCCCCAGCCCTGTTCTTGTGTTGGGGGTAGTTTTTAGAGCAGGTGAAGACTCAGAATGTTAAAGGAGGAGCCCATCTATTTGGGGAGAAAAGCGGTGTTTCCGTTCATGTTGTGTTCCTGAGGAAAGTCCGTATCACCCATCTGATAGATGGTGTATCTTCACTTGCATCGTTGTCCATGCCGTACTGGTGGTGTTTTAGAGTGACTGGGACGACTGTAGCTCAGGAACATTATCAGAGAACTGGGATAAATCTATCACAGGTTTGGTCTCTGTGTATTCAACCTTAAAAACGCATTTTTCTGATGTAGGAAAAAGCATAAATATCCCAAGGTGACGCTTACCCCGTAGCTCATAAATCTCCTCTTGTTGTGCACCTTTGAGTTGGACCCCTTCTAAGTCCCTGTATCCTGCTGCACCTGAGAATGCCTGGCAATTAAACTGGTTGGAGACCCAGGTCTGTTCTGGTCCCTTTTGACCGAAGAGCGCTCTCAGACTCTTCAGGCCCACAGTCCTGGCGGGAACTGTGGGGGATGGTTTGTGTGTGTATGGTTGTACTTGATGATCTCAGAGATCCCTTCCAACCATGAAGATTCTTTGATTCTGTGACTCACCATGACATGAAGCACTGGGGCCAGAAGTGCCTGTGTTACCTAATTAGAAGATGATTTTTCTCCTCTGACCAGCTCTTCCCCACCAGTGGCAGGAAGAAGGTCTCCCCTTCTTGGTTTCCTCCATAGCGTTGGAGATGGAGAGGAGGCTCATCCCTTCTGCTCTGTGTTCCCTACATCATCTCCCTCTCCTCTGGGAGGTGGTTCCCAGCCCCACACTGCTAAATGAAACATTTATCAAAGAATTTGAGAAGAAACTCTGTGGTTTGGCACAAGCCTTGGAAGTTGGCCATGTTTTATTGGAGGTTGTTGTCTTCTCCTCAGGGGCCTGATTAGGAGACATAAAAGTTCTCCCAGTGATGGGTGGGCGTTAGGTCAGAGCCTCCCCAAGGCTGGGGTGCAATTTCTTCTTCTTCCAAGTTCTTCCCCGTTAAATGTGACCAGTTTTTGTGAGCTTTCAGGTGAAACAGCCTTTTCTGAGCAGAAAACTTGCTTTCCCCTCTGCGTCTGGTTAGTTTTTCTGCCGATCATCCTGTGCTGAGGCAAAAGGATGTCTTGGGACAGATTAAATAGGATCATGGAATCATCTTGGTTGGAGGGGACCTTCAAAATCATGGAGTCTGTCCTGGCACTGCCAAACCCACCACTGACCCCTGTCCCTCAGCAGCACATCTGCCCAGCTTTTAAACACCTCCCGGGATGGTGACTCCACCGCTGCCCTGGGCAACCTCTGTCCTCAATGATAGACAACCCTTTGGGTGAAGAAATGTTTCCCTATATCCATCCTAACCCTCCCCCGGTGCAACTTGAGGCCATTTCCTCTTGTCCCCTCCCTGCCTGTTCCTCAGGAGGAGAGAAAGAGACCGGACCACCCTTACACCCTCCTTTCAGGGAGCTGGAGAGAGTGAGAAGGTCTCCCCTTCTCTCCAGACTAAAGAGCCTGCCCTACAGAGCTCCCCTCTGCTGAGGCCAACCGGATGGTCACAGCTTATGGCCAGTCTCTTGATTCAATCAAATCTTGTCCCATAAAGACGTCACCCTTTGCTTTGGGTCCCCTCTTCCTCCTCCTGGGCTCTGATGTGGACAAGCAGCAGCGAGGCACCGTGCTGGAACGCTTCCATCTGGTTGGGTTTTGGCAACAAGGGTTGCAGTTCTTGACTGGAAAGAGCTATATTTTTTTTGCCAGAGGAGATTTTTCTGCCTGATGATTTGCACCTTCAGCTGGATGAGGAGGGGACCTGGGGGTGGCTATAAGTAAGACATCAGAGTCCCCTTACTCCACCCTTGAAGACTCTCCCATTAGAGATGGGGAAGAGCTGGGGGCTCAGACTGTGTCTCTCTGTGGTGCCGCCGATCCAGGCGCTTCCCGGGTGGTTTTTGCCTTCTGAAGTCTATTTTAAGATACTACAATGAAGTCAGACAGGACAAAATACATGTTTTTGGAGAGGAGGTCAATAAGCATGATTTTTTTCTCAGCTGGAATTTATATGCTGAGCACAGCAGTGATGTCCAGTCACCGACTCAAGGGATGCAAGTACCTCACTGCTCAATAGCTGGGCTGGGTTTTGATGAGGTTCTTGGAGCCACTTTTGTTCCTCACAGAAGGGCTCTGAAGCAGAGCTCGCCAGAAGAAGTTCATTAGTGGAAGATAACTGAAAATTTCAGCCCACTTGAGGCAGGAAATGGAAAGTTATTGTCCCTCCAGTGTCCCTAGTTCCTTTCTTTGGAGCGAGTCTGGTATCTCGGCTGGAATTAGGTGACGCCTTAATAACTGCGCTGGGTGGCTGGATCCCAGGGGATGGTATTGTTTTGAACAGCCTAAAAATGAGTAACCTTTCAGTCTTCAGTCGTAGCTTTGCTTGAAACGTGCTGGGGCTATTTTTTCTAGCCCCTCTCCCCAGCTGGGAGACACTGGGGATGGTCAGGGTAAGCTTCAAACCACAATACACGGTCCCGGGCAGCTCCTGGGGCAGGTACAAGGAGCATCATCCCCGTTGTCTCCTTCCACCACCCTCAGAATCAAACCCTGCCCGTCAGCGAGGGGCAGTTGATGAGGTTTCATCTGGTTGACCACTCAAAATGCCAACGTGCCGTCTCCGGGCCTGCACGAAGCATCATCTGATCAGTGTCTCCCTGCCTGATGGTACTTCAGAAGTTTGTTAGGTTCTGCTGAGGCTTCTCCTCTATGGCCAGCCAGGATCCCATCCCATCATTGCATGGTTTCGAGGACACCAACCCAGAGGGAGAAACTTGCTTAAGAAATGCATGGAAGCCAGCATTTCTTCACCAGAATGAAAGGGTCAACTCTTGACCAGTCCCTGTCCCCAATTCTACCTTTGGGACAATCTCCTACAAAAGCTCTCCTACAAAAAGAAGCCATTTTATAACAACATTTGTTTCAACATTTATTTCTTCTTTTCTTTCGATTTGGATTTATTGTTTTTTTTTTTTTAACTGACTCAAAGAAAACCCGAAACTTTGATGACACAAACCCAAACCTCCCTCTCCTCTCGGGAGATCGAGTATTTCTCATCCAAAACCAACTCTGGGCTTGTCCAAGGGATGAGCGTTGCTGCCACGACTCGGGCTTTTCGTCCCTCCTGCTTCGTGTTCAGCATCAGTGACCAAGAAGAGCTTTAAGAGGAGGCTTCCCAGCGCCTCCACAGGGGTTGCTTCATTGCTCAAATGCTTTAAAGTTCCTGGATGAGGGAAGCCAGCACCGAGCAGGGTCATTATTTATACATTTCCAGCAGGATGCTGTTTTCCACGCCCTGTTTTTTGCTGGGAAGATAAATAAAACCCTGGACCATGCGCCAAATCCGGCTAGAGGGTTCACTCAGCTCTGACCGACGTGGAAGGTCACCTTTTAATGAATCAGAAACACTCATTTTCCTGGAAAACCACCAGTATTGATGAGTTTATCACGCTTGGTGTCTGCTCAGCCCAGGGGACGTGGTGGGACAGAACAACCTGGAGTGGTTCATAGAATCATGGAATCATTGAAGTTGGAAGAGACCCTTGGGATCATGGAGTCCAACCATCAGCCCCGCTCTACAAAGCTCTCCCCTACACCAGAGCCCCCAACACCACAGCTCAACCACTCTGAAAGAGTCAAGGATGGGCACTCCACTCTCTCCCTGGGCAGCCCAGTCCAGGCTCTGACCACTCTTTCTGTGTTCTTCTCTGTGTTCTTTTCAACATCATTGGTCTTGAGAGCAATTTTGAGATTGGGTTTATTTCCTAGAAAGTCTCTAAATGCTCCATTCTGGAGCTGAGAGCCTGTAAGGGTCAGCACTTCAGCACCATTTCTATTCCTCTGCGACATCGTTCCCACTAAATAAATGAGTTTTCCAGATTTCTGAACAAAAGGCCTTTCCTGACCCAAGAAGTTTCCAGGTTTCTTTTCCAAGAGTCTCGTTTGGTTCCTGTGATTCTTGTCCCATTTGCCTTCTCCCCACTTCCATCATCCGGGGGGGTTTTTTGCCTTCCCCACCACTGTCAGCCAGAGCTCGTCGGGCTCCCTCCTGGAAGAGGAGCCGTCCCCAATAAACCCCAGCCCTTCACTCCCCTCACTTGGATTCCTGGGTTTTATTGTTCCAGATGGGCTTTGTCAACAGTCTGCTATACCCTCTCTGCTGCCTGAAACGGTGAAGAATAGCCTGGAGAAGATAATTCACTCTTTATCCTGCCCTGTTCAGCTGCAGTAGATGGAAAAACTGGAAATGAGAAGGGGGGAAAAGAGAGAAAAAATACTTTGGGGAAGAGGAACAAGTTGCCAGGGATTCTCTAGGGTTTTTTTAGGTTCTGCCTGGATGTCTGACGGCCTGTCCGCACGGAGGAATGAGACACCCAGGTCTTGGGCACCCAGCTTTGGGTTGATTGTTTAAAAATCCCTTTTCCTGTGGATATTCTGTGGCTGGGTGAGAGCAGAGGCCCGCAGAGAGCTGCTGGCCTTGCCACCTTCCATGATGACATTTAGATTTTGCCCCGTTTTCGTTGTTGGAGGGTCCCTGCCGCGCGTTTAAGGGGATTTTCCAAAGGTGAGCAGTCGGCGTGTCCCATCGATGTTCACCCTCAGGGACACAAGGGCTTTATCTGGAGGTTGGAGTGAGTTTGGTGTAGCTACTTTGTCTTACTTGCTTCCTAAAGACACAAATTCTTCCTTAATTTCTGAGATAAAATACAAGGGATTTGGTTTTTCCCTTTATCAGACCTGCCTGAGGACAGGGGACGTGTTTGTCCCGTTACTGGTGGGGACATAATTAAAATCTGCAGCCTCTGCAACAGGCTGTGGCTTTCTCAGTCTCGTGACTCTGCTGGGCTCCAGTTTGGGGTTTAGATATAGGAAAATTGAGGCTCACTCCGCTGGTTGGGAACCAGCTCCTTCTTGGCCTGAGCCACGACCGGTTTGATTCCCGTGTTACCCAGCAGGAACCAGCCCTCACTCTGTTGGTGCAAGGAGCTGGAAGGGTTTGGGTTTTCATGGTGGTTTTCACAGGTATGTCCCACCTGGGGCATTTTACCACTGTGATGAGATGGTGAGATACACACACACATACAGAGAGGATGATGGTGAGATACACACACACATAGAGAGAGGATGATGGTGGGATACACACACACATACAGAGAGGATGATGGTGAGATACACACACACATACAGAGAGGATGGTGAGTTACACACACACATACGGAGAGGATGATGGTGAGATACACACACACATACAGAGAGGATGATGGTGAGATACACACACACATAGAGAGAGGATGATGGTGGGATACACACACACACACACAGAGGATGATGGTGAGTTACACACACACATACAGAGGTATCTGTGTGCTAGCACACCTCTACGTAATTCATCGCTACACTGCTCGTGCGTACATACACCCCCCTTATCTATTTGTATATATATATATACACATATGATATCAAAGTTGTTTGAAATGCCTGGTCAGCTGGGGGAGGAGCTACAAACTTACCATAGAGAGGTCCAGGAGGGGTTTTCTGGTGTTTATCTGACTTTTTCAGGCCTCATGGAGGAGCAGTTCCTGCTGCTCTTGGAGGAAGCGTTCAGAGACGGGAGTGTGTTAATGACTCTGCTGTGCTCTCTCTCTGTTCTTAACAGTAATCCTCTCTTTTTTCCCCTTTTCCTGCTGCCTTTTCCTCCCTCCCTTTCCCATGTGTTTCTTTTAAACTACTCAATCAGTCGCTCTGTCTGGTTTTCCTCTTTACTTTCCCCACCTTCTGCATTCCATGTCCCTCTCCTCTCCCCACATCCTTCCTTGTGCTCCCTGGTGCCAGGTTTGATGTCCACACGCTCATTGTCACCCTGTTTTTTGTGCTTCCAGTCCCAGCAGCTGCCCAGCCAGGTCCCCGAGCACAGCCCCGGGCTCTATGGGACTGCAGAGAACACCTCTCCCGCCGCCAGCACCCCCATCACCGCCAGCCCCAAGCAAGGTTTGTCCATGGATATTTCCTTCCACATTATTTTTAGCAGATTCTCCTCCCCACCCCAGCACTCCTTTCTTGGGTTAGTTTTGAATATTTTTGGTGTGGAGACAAGCCACCAGCAGAAAGAGCAGGGGGAGGGACTTCTTGCAGATGACACCAAGTTGGGTGGGAGTGTTGGTCTGCATGAGGGCAGGGAAGCTCTGCAGAGGGACTGGGATAGACTGGATAGATGGGCCAATGTTAATGGCATGGCCTTCAGTGAGGCCAAGTGCCAGGTCCTGCCCTTGGGCCACACCAACCCCATGGATGGCTACAGGCTTGGGACAGTGTGGCTGGAGCTGCCTGGCAGGAAAGGACCTGGGGGTGCTGGGTGACAAGGGGCTGAACAGGAGCCAGCAGTGTGCCCAGGTGGCCAAGAAGGCCAAGGGCATCCTGGCTTGCATAAAAAATAGTGTGACCAACAGCAGTAGGGAGGGGATTGTCCCCCTGTGCTCAGCACTGGGGAGGCCACCCCTTGAGTCTGGTGTCCAGTTCTGGGCACCTCAGCACAAGAGAGATCTGGAGGGGCTGGAGCGAGTGCAGAGGAGGGACACGGAGCTGGGGAAGGGCCTGGGGAATAAATCTCATGAGGAGCCATTGAGGGAGCTGGGAGTGTTGAGTTGGAGGAAGAGGAGGCTGAGGGGAGACCTCATCCCTCTCTACAACTGCTGGAAAGGCCATTGGAGAGAGGTTGGTGCTGGTCTCTTCTCACAGGGAATCAGGGATAGAAGGAGAGGGAATGGCTTCAAGCTGCAGCAGGGTAGGGTTAGGCTGGCCATGAGGAGCGAATTCTTCCCAGCAAGAGTGGTCAGAGCCTGGACTGGGCTGCCCAGGGAGGGGGTGGAGTGCCCATCCCTGAGTGTGTTTCAGAGTGGTTGAGCTGTGGTGTTGGGGGATCTGGTGTAGGGGAGAGCTTTGTAGAGCGCTTTGTAGAGTGAGGGAGGATGGAGTGTGCCAAGTCTCTCCCCACCCTGATGTTTCAGGGCCACCTAAGAGCCATTAAGAAGCTGTTGTTAATGCCATGGTGTCACAGAATTGGGGGCTGGAACAGGGGGGTGACGTGGCTGTTGGCTCCCCGGTTTTCTCCGCAGGGCAGCCTTGAGAGGTGTCTGCCTGGAGCGACGTTACAGGAACGTCAGGGAGTGCCATCTCCTGCTCCTGAGCTGCCTGGAAACTTGGAGTCTGCTGAGACCCTTTTTCAGAGTATTTACAGAATCCCAGAATCTCAGGGATTGGAAGGGACCTGGAAAGCTCCTCCAGTCCCATCCCCTGCCGGAGCAGGAACACCCAGAGCAGGTCACACAGGAACGCCTCCAGGCGGGTTTGGGATGTCTCCAGAGAAGGAGACTCCACCACCTCCCTGGGCAGCCCCTGCCAGGGTTCCCTCACCCTCACCCTCACCCTGAAGAAGTTCCTCCTCATATTCAAGTGGAACCTCCTCTGTTCCAGCTCCCACCCATTGCCCCTTGTCCTGTCATTGGACCTCACTGGGAAGAGCCTGGCTCCATCCTCCTGACACTCACCCTTTCCAGATTTATCAACATTCAGGAGGTCACCCCTCAGTCTTCTCCAAGCTCAAGAGACCCAGCTCCCTCAGCCTTTCCTCCTATGGGAGATGCTCCACTCCCTCCATCATCTTGGTAGCCCTGCCCTGGACTCTCTCCAGCAGTTCCCTGTCCTTCTGGAACTGAGGGGCCCAGAACTGGACACCATATTCNCCAGCCTGTCCAGGTCTCACTGGATGCCAGCACGGCCTTCTGGCCTGTCAGCCATTCCTCCCAGTTTGGGGTTCATCAGCAAACTGGCTGATAGTGCTCCATGGGGCATTGGTCACAGCCTCCCTTACCCTCTCTGCTTCCTGGAACAGCGAAGGGATTGTCTGATCCCATCTCCCACCCACAGCGGGACTTTCTCCAGGTCTTGGTGCACGACGATGTAGCCGTCCCTGTCACCTGGACGGGGTGTGGGTGGGTTGAACACACATCCAGTGGGATGGTGGCTGTGTCCCCGTCCCCTCACTGCCAGGGTCACTGCCAGGGACACGTCTGGAGGTACCTGGTGCCACCAAGACCTGGCAACCATGATGCCAGCACCAAACTGCATCTGCCCTTTCCAGTGACTTGATGCCCAACCCTAAAATCCTGCATTTTACATAATTTCAGCCCTGTGTGTGGAAGCCTGTATTCCCAGGGCAACGAGTCTTCTCCCTCTTTTCTCTCTCTATAACTTAATCCCTCCGGAGGCAAACTGGAAGTAAACTGGAAGTAAGTGGTCTTCGTTTGGCGAGTTACCCGGGGCCTGACCGCACTGGTTTGAAACATCAAGGAGGGCTTGAGCTGAGACATAGTGCTGAGGAGCTTTCCTGTGTTTATCTCTGCTCCATCCCAGAATGATTCCAACCTTTGTTCCGGGCCAAAAATCCCTAAAGAGCTCGTTACCGTAAGCGCCGCAGAGAGCGAGCCCCGCGGTCACGCCAGGCCGTGGAGCCGGGACGGAGCGAGTTAAAGGTGGGGGAAGCGTAGCCACCACCCAAAGATGGGGGTTGCAGGGCTTTCTTCACCAACTGGTTTTTAAAGTGAGTCTTTTTTGCTTGCTCAAGACCCCTTGGAGCTGCTCATCCCGTGCAGCGGCTTCTCCCCTGTCTCCTTCACCTCTCGCCCTCCTTTGCATCGCTTCAGTTTCGGCGGAGAGCTCGCATGCCGGTTCCGTGCCGGTCCAGCCCTCCTTCCCCTGTTATTTGGAGCCCGTTCCATGGGGCTGGGGAAGGGGACGCAGCAGCTGCAGAGCCACCAGCCCCATCTGCTGGGGTTTCTCCCTGCCAGTTCCTCCCAGTGCCTCTTTAGTTTTGCTTTCAAGTCATGAGCGAGGCCCAGTTTGGGATTGCGTTGCATTTGGTATCCCCGTGTTCTCTTCAAAAAGATGAACATTTGGTGCCTTTAAAGCAGCCTCTGGTTTTTCAGGCTTCAAAATTCATAGATGATTTGGGGGAATATAGGAATCTCTGCTATAATAGCTCAAAAGTGGCATTATTTCGGGGCGGGGAGTCGGCTGTGGCTCCTGCAGGTGCCCCAGTGCCTGGATACCGGCAGCCGACGGGGCTGTTGCTGGAGGATTTAGGTCCAGCTGATGGCAGGGGGTGCAGGACCCTGGCTGTGGCCAAGGGGGTACTGGGCTCTTAATGGGGTAAAATAGTGTATAAAAACAGAGCTTTCCACATTTATTCAGCCTGCACAGCTCCAGTGGGGTGTCTGGAGTGTTATTATTAATATTATTATCATTATTTTCAAATAGCAGAGATGANAGGCTACAGAGTCCCAGCTCTCTCAGCCTTTCCTCATCAGGGAGATGCTCCAATCCCTCCATCATCTCTGTTGCCCTACGCTGGATCCTCTCCAGAAGTTCCTGGTCTCTCTTGAACTGGGCAGCCCAGCACTGGATGCAGGATTCCAGTTGTGGCCTCCCCAGTGCAGAGCAGAGGGGCAGAGTGACCTCCCTGGACCCACTGGCCACACTCTTCCCTGCACAGCCCAGGATTCCATTGGCCTCTTGGCCACCAGGGCACGCTGCTGGCTCCTGGAGAGTTTACTGTCTGCCAGGACCCCCAGATCCTTCTCCTCAGAGCTGCTTTCCAGCAGGTCCACCCAAAACCTCTATTGGTGCCTGGGGTTCTTCCTCCCCAGGTGCAGGACCCTACACTTGCCCTTGCTGAACCTCAAGAGGTTCTTCTCCGCCCAGCTCTCCAGCCTGGCCAGGTCACGTGGGATGGTGGCACAGCCCTCTGGAGTGTCAGCCAGCGCTCCCAGTTTGGTACCACCAGAGAACTTGCTGAGGATACGCTCAGCCCCCTTGTCCAGGTTGTTGATGAGTATGATGAACAAGCCTGGACTGAGTATTGACCCTTGGGGGACACCACCGGTTACAGGCCTCCAACTCGACCCTGCTCCATATATCTGAGATGGTTTGTGGAGAACAGATTGATGTCAGATCCCGGAGTTTGGAGACCTTGGAGCCCCTCAGCCGGCACCAGCTCCCTAACACGTGCTCCGAGCTGCGCGGCGTCGGATGCGCCTCAGCTGTGTGTGCAGCGGGACGAGGGATGGAAAGCTGGCAGCGAGCCCAGCGAGTGTTTCCAGATAAACACTGCGGAGCAGAATCCAATTCCCATATCCAGGAAAACCGGATCCCTCCCAACTGCTTTCGGCAACCTCGGCCACCGCAACCACCCGGTGACCCCTGAGCGACCGCCTGGCGACCCGGCTCCCTCTCTGGGGTCTGCGTGCAGGGGAGACAGTGAGCGTCGGTCCGTCCATCCGCCGGGTTCCTGGAAGTGTCCCCAGGGAAGGATCCTTCTGTATGAAAAAAGGATTATCTATTGGTGGAGCAGCTTTTCCTCCTGAGCAGCCCGGTGCTTCCAGGAAATACTTCCTAAATAAATGAGGAAGGGTTTGGGCGTGTTCAGGAGGAGGAGCTGCTGCAGTTGGGGTGAATTGCACCGATTTTCAGTCTCCCTTCCCCAGTGTGTGTTGTTTCCCAGTGACTGTTCCTCTGACAGCCGACAGGGATGGGTGCTCCTTTGCCAGGGCTTGGAGCTTTGTTCTGGGGGATGGTCTGTCGGGTTAGGATGTGCTTCTCCTCCCCCAAACCTGCTCGTCCTTCTGAAACCCCCCCCTCCTCAAACGACCTTTCTCCTTCGTTTCTGCACACACAGCCTGGAGCTGGGGCCACGTATCGGCCAAATAAGGTGTAGGTTGAGGAAAGTGTGTTTAAAGCACTGCTTTTAAAGTATGTATATTTTTGCTGTGGTTTTTGGTTTTTTTAGACACTTCAAATGCCTTTTTTTTTTTTTATTTATTTGAGCAATCCCATTTGCCTCCAGGGTGAGAATACCCAGGCAGTCGCTTAGAGGAGCTGTGAATGTCAGGAATGCTCCCTGAGTTCTCTGCAAAGGACGTTCCAAACCGGTTTTACTTTTCCAAACCGGTTCCTGGGTCCCTCATTCTTGGTGGAGCCTCCAGAATCAGCTGTTGGGATACTTTCTCCCATCTTTTTTTCCCTCATTTATCATCCGAAGCCGCCTCCCTTCGTGCCTTGTTATGTTGATAAACTACTGCTTTGGCCGTGATCCTCACTGGAACGCCGCTGGAAGCAAAGTCCTTTGTTGCTCCAGCTATTCCTAAAGATGGGACTTGATGCTCCAAGCAGTTCTGGATGGGTTCTCCTTCAAAAGCTCTTTCCCTTCAGCCTCTCTGTTGACCAAGCCCCAAATGGAAACCCGTCAGAGCTGGGAAAGACCAAGCAAAGCTGCACCCCTTCAGTTCTACCTCAATTTTGATGATTTGGGGTTGGTTGTAGCCTCTGGTTTCAAAAGCAGTGAGAATAAATGGGATAAGTGGAGTTGCTGCAGAGACTGTTGCTGTTCTACAAGAGTAGAGAGGTGATTCCACCCCTCTGCTCTGCGCTGGTGAGACCCCACCTGGAGCACTGTGTCCAGCTCTGGAGTCCTCAACACAGAAAGGACATGGACCTGTTGGAAGGGGTCCAGCAGAGGGCCATGAAGATGCTCAGAGGGCTGGAGCACCTCTGCTGTGAGGACAGGCTGAAGGAGCTGGGGTTGTTCAACCTGGAGAGGAGGAGGCTCCAGGGAGACCTAAGAGCAGACTTCCAGTATCTGAAGGGAGCCCCAGGAGAGCTGGAGAGGGACTCTTTGTCAGGGAGTGGAGGGACAGGACGAGGGGTAACGGCTTGAAATTGGAAGAGGGGAGATTTAGATGAAATACCAAAAAGGAATTCTTTGCTGTGAGGGTGGTGAGAGCCTGGGACAGGTTGCCCCGAGAAGCTGTGGCTGCCCCATCCCTGGAGGGGTTCAAGGCCAGGTTGGAGGGGGCTTGGAGCAACCTGGGCTGGTGGGAGGTGTCCCTGCCCAGGGCAGGGGGGTTGGAACTGCATGATCTTCAAGGTCCCTTCCAACCCAGACCATTCTGTGACTCTATGGGATTTCTCTGCACACAGTATTTGGGGCTGGTGTGATACAGGTGCGTATTTGGCCGTGCTTTCCCTACCCGGTTTGATACCATTAGCCCACGAAGGTCAGGAGGTGGTGATGCTGTTCTTTGATGGCCACTGTGCTTAAAACCCTTCATGGTTTTGTTTACTGTGAATTCCAAACTTCCATGGGATTTGGAACAAAAAAAAAGGGAGGGGCTTGTGTCCTTTAGTCTGCTGGGTTGATGGGCGACGGCATTGAGGAACGGTAAGTGGAAGAATAAAGGAGCTGCAGGTGAGGTAGCAGCGATGGTGTGACACACAGCACACGTGAAGGAGCGGCCTGGGGTCACTCAGGGGAGGACTTCCCCCGTTTCACGCACAGGGGACGCGGCAGGGAGTCCCTGCAGGTCACCAGTGCTCTCCCCAGTGGCCCTGTTTGCCCGGGTCTCGGTGTTAAAACTCCAGGCTCCTTTGAGGGAGAAGCCAAGTCAAGTGTATTTCCGTCTTCTGTAATTTCTGTCAAGAAAAATCCCATTTTCAGCAGTTGTTTCTGAAAATAAAATCCTCATTTTTGTAACATGGGCCTTCTCTGCAGAGCACGGCCGCTGGCTGCAAAGCCTGCCCTCAGGAAAGCAGAAGCAGTGGTTGCACTCTCACATTTGCCGGGGTTGGGCTGTCTAGAGGTTTCCTTTAGGTGCAGAGATTCCCTTCAGGTGCTGCTGCTGTTCCTCAGAGCTCCTGTCCTGCTCTTCCTCAGAGCTCCTCTCCTGCTCTTCCTCAGAGCTCCTCTCCTGCTCTTCCTCAGAGCTCCTCTCCTGCTCTTCCTCAGAGCTCCTGTCCTGGTGTTCCTCAGAGCTCCTGTCCTGGTGTTCCTCAGAGCTCCTCTCCTGCTCTTCCTCAGAGCTCCTCTCCTGCTCTTCCTCAGAGCTCCTCTCCTGCTCTTCCTCAGAGCTCCTCTCCTGCTCTTCCTCAGAGCTCCTCTGCTGCTCTTCCTCAGAGCTCCTTGAACAGTGAGCAGAAGCCCCAGGCCAGGGCAGCCACGGTGGCTGAGGTGCAGTCGAGGGGAATGGAGTTGACCTGCTGCTTCTAACTTTGGTTTTGTTTCTTTTTCTTGCCCAGAAGAGAAGCCAAAACCAGATCCAGTATTAAAACCACCTTCTCCAGTCCTCAGACCACCAGAACCCGCTGGGGAGAAAAAAGATCAAGCCGGCCAGACGCCTGAGGCCACCTCAGTGGAAACCCCACCAGAACTTCCTCTTGCTCCATCGCCCACCCCGGCTGCTCCCGTGGCAGTTGTTGCTGCTGCTGCTGCTGCTGCTGTTGTCACCCTTCCCAGCAAACCCACCTTCACGGCTGACTCAGAGGAGAAATGTGAACTGGCTTCCCCCAAAGAGGAGGCAATGCCTATCCCTAGTGCCGCCCCCTGCACGGCCACGGCGGGCCCTTCCCCAGTGGAGGAGGCCCCCGCCGAGGCGTGCGAGGAGCCGAGTAGTGTAGCACCTAGTGATCTCCCAGTGACTGCTAGTACTAATCTAATTAACGAGATGAACGGAGTTAGCGAACAAGTAACTGCTGCGGAGAGCGTGGTAGATGTAGCCCCGGCGGAGGTGGCGCCATTGACTGTTGAGCTGGAGCCCCCCGAAGCGGCTCCAGCAGAAGGGGAGAGCGTGTCGCCTTCCAGTGCCCTTCACGCTGCCCCCTCTCCTCCTCCCCCCCCACCTCCCACCCCGCCG
>VZTM01010948.1:17512-30907 GCA_013400555.1 Jacana jacana | reverse complement strand
CCGCCCCCTTCTCCCCCCGTTTCTGTTGCTGCTGCTGCTGTTACCACTACGACTCCTTCTCCGCCTCCTCTTCCACCTCCCAGTGCCCTCCCTGTTGTCCAGGGAGATTTAGAAGGAGAGGAGAGCACAAGAACTACTCTTACCGAAGAGGTAAAAGATGTTGAGAAGAAGGAAGAGACGGAAGCAGATGGGCAACTGGAGGAGAGCATGGAGGCTCAGAGTTTGAACTCCAGCAAGAGTCCTGTCCCAGGTAAGCGCTGGGCACTGTGGCTGCGTGCAGTAGACTTGGAGGGTGGAGGAAAAGAGCTCTTTGGGGTTCTTCCTCCATCAGATGTTTGGGTTTCTATCTGCCAAAAAAATTCTGATTGTTTTGAGTGACAACTGTTGTGATTGACATTGATCAGGGGGCTGGATGCCCTCTGCTGGGAGGACAGGCTGAGAGAGTTGGGGTTCAGTCTGGAGAAGAGAAGGCTCCAGGGAGACCTTGGAGCCCCTTCCAGTCCCTCAAGGGTCTCCAGGAAAGCTGGGGAGGGACTCTGGATGAGGGAGGGGAGCCATGGGATGAGGGGGAAAGGTTTGACCCCAAAAGAGGGGAGATGGAGCTTGAGATGTGGGGAAGAACTTCTTTGGTGTGAGGGTGGTGAGAGCCTGGCCCAGGTTGCCCAGAGAAGCTGTGGCTGCCCCATCCCTGGAGGGGTTCAAGGCCAGGTTGGAGGGGGCTTGGAGCAACCTGGTGTGGTGGGAGGTGTCCCTGCCCAGGGCAGGGGGTGGCTCTGCCTTTTAAGTCCTTAAGGGAACTGTCTTTTGAGTTCTCTTCCAAAACCATTCTGTGATTCTGTGATTGCAAAATGCTAATCTTTGTTTGCAGGGTCAAAAAAACCCTTGTTTTTGGTCATAGAAGAAGTAGGTGCCTCAGATGCGTGTCCTGGGCTTGGTTGGGTTCACGTGAGCTGCCAGCGACACAGGGCAGCGCTCCCCAGTGCCTTAGTGGGGGAGTCCAAAGGTGCTGCTGGTGTTGTGTCCCTCTGAGCGGTGGGTTTGGGGACCTGGATGTCCTAGTGGGTTTGCTCTGGATTTACCGACCTGCTCCTGGACCAGCTGAACCAGGACCTCGGAGCCTCCAGGGGAACCTTCCCAGACGGTGCTTTCTGCACCCTGGCGGGCCGGGGCTTCCCAGCTATGGGCTTCCCAGCTATGGCAGCCCGTGGTGGTGTCACCAGGGGAGTAAATGAAACGCACCATGAAGGCTCCTCCAAAGGATGGAAGGATGGAAGGGCCGAGTGTCACACACCTCGTTCTGCCCGGCGTTAATTAACGGCGCATCTGCTTTTCCTCTGCCAAGGGAAAACCCGAGCGCGGTTTCCCTTCTCCTCCCTCGGCTGTTCTCACTCCCCCCTGGTCTTTTTTCAGGGAACGAGGTGCTTTAGTTCCAGAAGCTCAAGGATTTGTTACAAACTACTAAAAACGGAGGTTTGTGGTACCTGCCTTTTAAAATCCAGGGTATTTCTCGGAGCAATGTCATATGCCCCCGGTTTCCGTGTCCTGCCGCGCTGGGGGCTGAACGTTTAATGGATTAATACAGACCAGAGCCTTTTCATTTGCTGTGCTCTCTATAGAAAACTGCTTTTTCTTCAGGACTTCCTGGAAATGAAAGCGTGGAAAGAGAAGTTAAATCAATCAGTGACTTGTGGGAGGGAGGATAATGGTGGCCATTGTGCGCCCCGAGCAGCGGGGGAGCATTTGAATGCCCGCCACCTTTTCCACCCGGGTTTGCCCTCCTTTCAGAGCTGTGAAGCTGAGGCTGTTTATTTAAATATGTCCTTTGAATTTGGTGAAGTTTGGCCAAGAGACAAAGGAGGAAGAGTAGGTTTGTGATTTATTTAAGTTTGGGGGGTTTTTTAAAGCACCAGTAGGGATTTACTTTACATTTTAATAGGTTGCTCTTCGGTCAGGAAGCGCTAGAGGCGTAATGGCAGCAGCAGCATCGAGGGCTGTGCTCTGCTGGGGATTAAAAGTTTGCTGGTGACACCAAACTGGGAGCAGTGGCTGACAGGCCAGAAGGCCATGCTGGCATTCAGCGGGACCTGGACAGGCTGGAGAGTCGGGTGGGGAGAAATGGAATGAACTAGAAGAAGGGCAAGTGTAGAGTCTGGCATCTGGGCAAGAACAACCCCAGGTCCCAGTAGAGGTTGGGAAAGGACCTGTTGGAGAGCAGCGTAGGGGAAAGGGAGCTGGGGGTCCTGGTGGGCAGCAGGATGCCCATGAGCCAGCACTGTGCCCTCATGGCCAAGAAGGCCAATGGCATCCTGGGGTGGATCAGAAGGGGGTGGTCAGTAGGTGGAGAGAGGTTCTCCTGCCCCTCTGCTCTGCCCTGGTGAGACCCCATCTGGAAGATGGTGTCCAGTGCTGGGCCCCTCAGTTCCAGAAGGACAGGGAACTGCTGGAGGGAGTCCAGGGCAGGGCTACCAAGATGCTGGAGGGATTGGAGCATCTCCCAGAGGAGAAAAGGCTGAGGGAGCTGGGTCTCTTGAGCTTGGAGGAGACTGAGGGGTGACCTCATGAATGTTGATAAATATGGAAAGGGTGAGTGTCAGGAGGATGGAGCCAGGCTCTTCCCAGTGAGGTCCAATGACAGGACAAGGGGCAATGGGTGGGAGCTGGAACAGAGGAGGTTCCACTTCAAGATGAGGAGGAACTTCTTCAGGGTGAGGGTGAGGGAACCCTGGCAGGGGCTGCCCAGGGAGGTGGTGGAGTCTCCTTCTCTGGAGACATTCCAAACCTGCCTGGAGGTGTTCCTGTGTGACCTGCTCTGGGTGTTCCTGCTCCGGCAGGGGATGGGACTGGAGGAGCTTTCCAGGTCCCTTCCAAACCCTGAGATTCTGTGATTCTGTGATTCTGTGAAATGAGATGAAGAGCTGAGATTGGCCTTGTTTCCATATCGGTGTAACTCTGTGCCAGGTCAATATGCTGGATCTTAAATAAAATCCAATATCTAGGGAAGATCTGAAAGATCCCTTCACTAACCAGCCATGGGAGTCGGGGTTTTGTGTGTGTGAATCTTGTTCTATTTTTAATTTACTCGGGTCATTCCGCTGCTCTGGCACTTGTTGTTCTTTCAGTCTGAGCTACTTCATAACACAAATTAATTTCCTTACAAAGTAGAGAAATGAGACTCTTGCTGTAAATAAGGTTTGACGCAGCCAGGCTCCAGCTCACAGGGCTGTCCTGTAGCTTAAATTAAAACACAAAAAAAAGGAGATACTTCCAGCGTTTTGGGCTTTCAGTGATGCAGCAGATGAGGTTTAACGCCGCGGTGTGGGTCAGCTGGAGAGCACACACTGGCTTTGGCAACGGAGAAACAAATACTTCTCGAGTCACGTAAAAGCTCGGTTGAAACTCTGGTGACTCTGGTTAAAAGCTCAGTCCTTCAAGGAAAGCAAAACACTCTCCCAAGTCGTTTTTTTGTGCTTTACCCCTTTGGTAACGAAGCAGAACTGCGTTGCCTTTCTCTGCCAACTCGTTTTTTGAGCAATAGTTTCCCGGTTCTTCCTTGGAGAGGGGAAGGAGGGGTGTAAATCACCTCATGGGAAGGTGATTGGGAATTCAGGAGGAGGAGGAACCACATGTCTCTTCCCTGCGCTGGAACATACGGATGCTGAACCTCAGGAGCAAGGAGAATAATATTTATTATTATGGTTTTTTCTTGGACTAAAGGCCAAGAGTCTTTTTTTTCATGGTCTCTGGAGATAGGATAGAAGTTGGGGTAAGGGAAACTTGTCAAACACGTGCTGGAAAGCACCAGCTCTGTCACTTCTCAGAATATTTCTTTGGGGTCTCCAGCAGAAGCGTGTGCTTGCACAGAGCAGTTCAGTCACAGATCACCCCACGTTATTGCCTTTAGTGGTGGCTGAGCTGCCTTCACTGGGAGACTGCTCAGACCCAAGGCCTCTGAGAAGAACCTAATCGCTGCCACCTTTATTCCCGAGAGCCCTTTTTAACCCCGCTCCTCCCTGGCCTGGAGACTTGCAGGTGGATCCTGTGTTTCTGCAATGGAGGGGGCAGCTCTTCAGGGGTGAATTAGATTGTTGTCTTGTTCCTCGGGTTCTTTGAAGAAATACACCTTCTGTCCAACAGGAGAGACACAATGCTTTTAGACTTTGCTCCGTTGAGCTCTGTAGAGAGGGGGAACAAGGGTGTTCCCAGGCTTTCCTTTCAGCTCTTCATCATCCAGCGGTTCTTTTCTACAGCCTGAGGAAAGGAAGCTTTCAGGAGGAGACTGGAGCTGAGCAGAGCTGACCCTTTGGGGATCCTGGGGAACCTCTGCTCTTTCTTCTCCACTGGCACTCGGTATCCACCATGATTCCAAGGTCAGAGCAGGATACACCGCTGGTGTATTCCCCTTATTTTGGAGAAATTGGAATATCCCTTTTGTTTTACCCCCTATTGCATCTACTCTTAATGTCTTTAAGTTCTATGAGCCTGCACCGTGCAGACAGCAATTCCAGTGACTCCCTCTCAGTGTCTGATGGCAGCCAATTCATCTCCAGACAGCTCACCAGCACCACTGCTCTTGCTTATGATCCCCTGTGAAATGGGGACAGTTTGTTGGGTTTCTGAGCATCAAACCACTGAGAACTGCAGGTTTTTATCCTGCTCGCAGGATGTCCTTACCTGGGTGTCTGGTTTCTTGCTGCTGAGTGAGTGTGTTTCTGTTCCAAGCAGTCGGCAAAACGTGGGGTTAGAGGAGACACGTCCACCCGGTGGCGAGGCAGGCAGCAGGTCCCATTCCTGCTCAGGAACGACCATCGTGAGGTTCTCGGGGTGGGCAGAGCTGTCACCCGCAAAAGGCAAGACCTTTCAGCTTTTAAAATAACAAATTCCTACTTATCTTTAGTACAAGGGGAAAAAAAAACTCCAGATCCTTATAGAGAGAGGAACTCAGCTCGGCTCTGAGCCTGCGGTCCTTGCTGAAGACGTCGCTCCCAGTCAAAAGCCAGCAGCCACCCGTGGTTCCTGTTGTTACTGAATTCTGGTTTTCCTCTGGTGGCTTTGCTGGCCGTGGTGAGGGGCCTGCGCTTCCCGGGGAACAGAACAGGACAAAGGGTGGTGGTGGAGTGGAGTTGCTAAAGGCAGCGGCGCTGCTAAAGGCTGTTGATGGAGTCTGCTTTGAGTTCAGCAAAGCCTTTGACATGCTCTCCCACAGTGTTCTTCCTGGGGAAACTGGCTGGACAGGTACACTCTTCTCTGGGTGAAGAACTGGTTGGAGGGCCGTGCCCAGCGGGTAGTGGTTAATGGAGTTAGGTCCAGCTGGTGTCCCGTTACAAGCGGTGTCCCCCAGGGTCGGTACTGGGGCCTGTCTTGTTTAATGTCTTTATTGACGACCTGGATAAGGGGATTGAGTGTACCCTCAGTAAATGTGCAGATGACACCAAGTTGGGAGGTGGTGTCCATCTGCCTGAGGGTAGGGAGGCCCTTCAGAGGGATCTGGCCAGGCTGGATTGCTGGGCTGAGGAGAATGGGATGAGGTTCAACAAGGCCAAGTGCCGGGTCCTGCACTTTGGCCACAATAACCCCGTGCAGTGCTACAGGCTGGGGGCAGAGGGGCTGGAAGACTGTGAAGGAGAAAAGGACCTGGGAGTGTTGGTCGATGCTCGACTGAACATGAGGCAACAGTGTGCCCAGGTGGCCAAGAAGGCCAAGGGCATCCTGGCCTGCATCAGGAATAGTGTGGCCAGCAGGAGCCAAGCAGGAGGGAGGTGATTGTCCCCCTGTACTCAGCTCTGGTGAGGCTGCATCTCGAGTGCTGTGTTCAGTTTTGGACCCCTCACTACAAGAAAGACATGGAGGCCCTGGGACGTGTCCAGAGAAGGGCAGCAATTTAGAATGAGAGGGAATGGCTTCAAGCTGCAGCAGGGTAGGGTTAGGCTGGCCATGAGGAGAGAATTGTTCCCAGCAAGAGTGGTCAGAGCCTGGACTGGGCTGCCCAGGGAGGGGGTGGAGTGCCCATCCCTGCCTGTGTTTCCGAGTGGTTGAGCTGTGGTGCTGGGGGCTCTGGTGTAGGGGAGAGCTTTGTAGAGTGGGGCTGATGGTTGGGCTCCATGATCCCAAGGGTCTCCTCCAACCTGGATGATTCCATGATTCTATGAAATCTGTTTGCAGTAAACTTCAGTCACGGGATGGGTTCTGTTCCTGCTCTGTGTTAAATACGCACATGGGCCTGGAATTTAAGCTGGTAGCTCCTGGAACAAATCATGAGTGTATTGGATCCGTGGGGTTGTCTCCTCTTAATATATTGTGTGGTTTCCTCTTACCCTCCAGGGGGGTGAAAGTGATTAATCACTGCTGATCTTTGAAGTACTCAGTGGTGTTTCCTTTGAATGACTTGGCCAGGGAACCTACTGAATGGGGGAGTTGTTAACCTGCTCTTAAATTGAAGCCCTTAAAAGAGCTGAGGAGAGCCAGGGGTTGGCAGGATTGGAGGAGTTGTCCTTTTGGATGAGAAATTGCAAGTTTGGGTATGGTTTACGGCAAATATTACAATTCTCTTAATCCTCCTTGAGAAAAAAATAATCTGGAGAACAATCTTCTAGATGATACTTGATCTTTCAAACAAAATGCAGTTTCTGGAGGTTTGCTTTTGCCCTGCCCGATCCTGTTGGTAATAAAGGTCCCGTTTCCAGCTTGAATGAGCAACTTGTAAAACAATTACCCTGCGTTAATGTCACACCAACGACTTTGTTGTCACCACCTTGAAACAGAAAGGGGTTGTACCCAGCCAAATCCTCCGCAAAGCCGAGCAGGAGGGAAGGGCATCCCCCCCCTCCCCACCCCCGGATTCGCTCCCTACGAATGAGTGCTGTAACAGGCTCCGCTTACATTGCAGCCCAAACAGCTGTAACTGCACCAAAGACGTGGAAGAAACCAAAAGACCGGACCCAAGCCACTGAGGAGGGGATGGAGGCAGAAACGGAGGTAAGAGGGAACCACAGTCCTGCTTTATCCAAAGTGAAGGGTGATGTTGCTCTTGAAACCGTATTTTAGACACATTGCTTCCTAGTTGTCTCTTGGGGTTCCAGAGCAGACTAATTTTGGGGGGAAGTATGATTCATTCCCAGCTTTTCAGTGCGTTCCCTACTGAAGCTCTTCACTTTCCTTCCTTCTTGCCCAATCTAATGACTCCCAACGTCGAGGAATGTGTAACCTCCAGTGAAGGGTGAGATCAAAGTGGGTCCAGTTGGGTCCCAGCCACCGTGGTGACTGTTGGCGGGTTCTCCTGCTGCCCAGTGATGTCATTGTGATGTCACGGTTGCAGGCTGGTTTCCGTGATAACCACCACCTGATGGAGAGGCTGGGAAAGGGAAAGGTTGATGTTTTCAGGCAAAACCACCTCGACAGTAATTAGACGAGTAATGGACATCTCCCTCGCTGCTCCGGTAGGGCTATTGCAGGAGGAACCTCTCTGTTCCATATCCTGGGTTAAACTGGGGTTGGGATAGATCTTGGAGGGAGGGAGAGGGTAAAAATGTACGCATTCAGACTGCCTGGTGCCTGTGTGAAAACCGATGTGTCGGCCAGATGTGACGCAGAGGAGCGTTGCTGCTTCACTCCAAGTTTATCTTCAGCTCTTCCTCGTCTGCTCTTCCCACCATGAGCACCACTGAACCCAGGCGTGTTGGCAGCCTAACTCCAGAGCCCGGTGGATGGTGCTTCAGCCTCCCCCTCAGCGAGGGTTAGCGGCTCCTTCGTGCATTAGGGGTGCTACGGGAGTGCTCTCCCCTTTCTTTCTGGGGGCAGAGGTGCTTGAAATGCTCCCGGTGGGCAGGGAATGGCGCTGCCACCGCCGGGAAGCTGCTGCTTGGCTAACGCAAGGAAATGAAAAGCATCCCCGTGCTCCTTCCCCAGCCAGAGAGAGGGGTGTCCCTGGGGCTGCGCCAGCGAGTTGGGACTCCCTGGTGGCTGTCTCTGTCGTTTGTCGGGGGAGCCTCGTCCCTCCTGGAGCACGTGGCGTTTTTCCCTGACACTAATTGAACTTTCAGAGTGTTCCCTCGAAAATACAATCTACAAGAAGCGTTTTAAGGCCTAGCGCCGCGGGGTGCGGAGGCAAAGGGATCAGGAGCCTCTTCCCGGAGCATCCTCGAGGAAGCCTTTCCTTTGTTTAGTGCTTGTTGCTGGGGTTTCTCCCGGGGGACACACGGTTCTGCCGCCTCCTCTGGCTGCAGGGCAAGGCTCTGTCCTCGGGGAGCTCGGAGAGGGACAGCCAGGGCCGTGCTGGTGAAAGGGGTTCCCTGAAACCGAGATGCCGGAGTTGTGGCTGGATGCCACGTTCCCCTTCTTTATTAGGATCTGTTCCAATTGGCAGCGGACATTTAAAGGAGGGATCCCCCCAAAACGACGTGGTGGTGGTGGCCCTGTAAAGTCCCCAGTGAGAAGTGAGGTTGTCTTGCTGGGCTGGGTTTGCTTGTGGCTCTCGTGTTCTAGAGCCCAATAATCCAATCCCAGGAGCTCCTGGGGATTTCGTGGGCGGCGTTAAGTCTTTCCAGTTACACTTGTAATTATAGGCAACAAACCTCTAAATCTCCAGGGTTGTTCTGGGTTGTTCCCAGGTCACTGTATCTCACTGTAAGATGCACAAAAATGCCATAGGAATCAATGAGGAGCCGTTTCTCGTGCCTTGAACTTCGGCAAGAAGTTTCTAACGTAACCTCTGTGTTTCCAGCCTCAAGTAGAAGAGGAACTTTCAGGTGACAAAGTACTTGAATCTGACCAGGAGAAAATGAGCCATGGGTTTCAACTGGAGAGAGACCCCTCTGACCTTAAAAAAGCGAAACCTGTGGAAGAAAATGGTGAGCAGGAGGCAGAGCCTGTCCGGAACGGCGCTGAGAGCGTTTCAGAGGGAGAAGGAACCGATGCAAACTCCGGCTTCACGGAGAGCTCCAGCGAAGGGCCCGTGTACCAGTACAAACCAGGTAAATCCTGTTCCAGACTCCTGCTCTCCCTCCTCCGAGCATCCTCCCCATCCCCAGTGGGGCTGGAGGGGCCGCGGTGTTGCACCGTGTCCAGCTCCGCCGGGTTCCCACAGGCTCAGAGACACCGTCTGGGGGAGCACAAAGGGAAACTTGCTGGTGGTAACACAGGGAAGAGAAAATCCCTGCAGCTGATTGCAGGTGTGGATGTTGGCTGCAGCGCAGGGGAAGTGAATTGGTTCCCCTCTGGCCTGAGAACCATCCAGGATATTGCATATCAGCAGAATTCTTAAACAAGAGAATACTTTAAGTCTCTTACTCTTAGGTAAGAGATATGAAAGTTGTGACTGGGTTCTCAGTACGAGGGTGCGTGTTCATATAGATTTAATTTCCTGCCGACGCGGTTGCCCAGATCTTCAGGTTTCTAGAGGAGAAAGGAATAGAAAGACACAGTTTGTGGTTCCCAGGGCAGGCTCTGCCGCTGAGCTGCGACCGTGCGGTTCTTCTGATCGACCAGTTCGGTTGTGGGCTCACAGGGTGGGTCCTTTTGCTGCTGTTTAGCACTGGATATAGTCTACCCAAGAGGTATTTTTGTTACTTATTAAGATACTTAATCTGTAGACCTGAACCTCTATTAATTCACCTCATTAAGAGAGACCTTGAGACTGGCTTCTCAGTTGCTATCGATTTCTGAGCCATTTCTTATTCAGGTGAAGCTCCATCCAAATAAATTAGTCATTTTCTTAGGAGGCCAGAAATTAAAGAGGATAAAACAAAATAAAGAAGGACCTTGAAAGCCCAGACAAGGTATCGGGAAGGAGCAGCACAGTTTAGTGATTACACCACGGCTGTTATTACAGCGCCCCTTTGTTCTGACAAAGCCCCCAGTTGCTTTTCTGGTATTAATTTGGTGGTATTGCATCACTGGGAGAAAGCAGAGAGGCCTCTTGATAGTTTGCCACACGCAGAGCTTACTGGGTAATTAGTTGAGCACGTCCTGGAAGTGAATCCATAACTCAGCAGCAGCCTCCCCGGTGCAGCTGGAGGGTCCGGGTCGGGGCTGGAGGGGCTGGATGGATCCCTCAGAAAGTGATGGGTGTTGGACTCTGCTGCAGGGCAGACCTGGCCCCTGGGTGCCCTAATCCTCCATTTCAGCTCTGCTCTTTCTAAAATGGGCAATTTTTGCCTTTTGGCTGGCCATAGGAGGAATTGTGTGTCATACCCCAGTCTCTCAGGTTGCCCGTGATGCTGCCCCGCTGCTTTTCACCTCAAACCAGCTCGTTACCATCTGTCCAGGAGGAGGAAACCGTACAGATAAACTGTCCTTTGCTGCTGTCGGTGCTTTTCCCACAACGATGACCGGAGGGTTGTGTGGCACCGGAGGGTTGTGTGGCCCAAGGAATTCTGGCTGGGACACAGTGAGCCAGGCAACCCATTCTCTGTCCCCTTTTATCCCGAAGCTCCGTAGAAATAAAACTGCACAAGGAGCTAAGAACTGAAATTCCTTCTGTGTGTTTCCATGCCCAGATATTCCAAACCAGCGCTTGAAGTAAGTTCTGGTTGTGGCCTCAGCGGGGCTGAGGGTGGTGAGAACCGTCCTTTAGAGTCATCAAGAGTGGTTGAGCTGTGGTGTTGGGGGATCTGGTGTAGGGGAGAACTTTGTAGAGCGGGGCTGATGGTTGGACTCCATGATCCCAAGGGTCTCTTCCAACCTGGATGATTCCATGATTCTATGAACCCAGAGACCCGAAGCCGGTGATCAGGGACTGAACTAAAGAGGTAACAGTAAAACCTGAACAGGGTGGATGAACACAAAGCAGCACTGGGTTGGCGTCAGTGAAATCCAAAGGCAGCATCTCCTTCCAGATGTTTTCCTTCAGATAAAACCATGCCGCCCTGTGGTCACCCCGTCTGCTGAGGGGGTCCCTGTTTCCCTTCTCAACTTCAATCAAAGCCTTATATTTGGATTTGCATGGGGCAAGGTCCTCTGCACCGCCGTTCTTCTCCCCAGAAAGAAGCCCTCTGAAAAAAAAAAAGGGTGAAAAGGCGTCATTCTCAGAGCGTGGCTCCTGGTTGTGTGTTTCTCCTGGTTCCCACCAAGAGTGGGTTGTTAAAGACTCGGTGTTTCCCTGTTGTCAGAGGGTATTTCGGTGCCACACGCTGCTCTCCTTGGCTTGGCATTTACCTGTTACACCAAACCAGACGCTTTAACTTTGCATTTTCACCCAGAAGCTGGGAATCGTCCCCGTTTCTTCATATCAGATGAGAAAGTGAAAGTCAGAGCTTTCAAAACAAGGTGAAGTGGGTTAAAACTGGGATTGGTGATTAGCTCCGTGTGTGGCTGCTGCTGGGGTCGCCTCTGTTCTCCCCATCGTTTGTGCTCCTTTAACACCATGTGTACCCCTCTCCCTGCTGCCTTCAAAATCCAAACAAATGACAATTTCCCAATTGCTTCCCTTTGGATTTACTGGAGACGGGTCTGGGATGGGCAGAGGGTTTCGTTACCTATGGATCTCAGGCACCTTCTCTCCTTATAGAGCAGTGGAAGCCCCTGGACCCGGAGGGGAAGAAGCAGTACGACCGGGAATTCCTCCTGGATTTCCAGTTCATGCCTGCCTGTATCCAAAAGCCAGAGGGGCTGCCTCCCATAAGTGATGTGGTTCTGGACAAGGTGAGAGGAGAGCCAATAAAGCAGGTACGTGGTGGGGGGGTTTAATTATAAATAGTTATAAATAAAGTTGCTTTATTCCTTGCCTGTCTCAATGCAGGATTTGGTTGGGAAGGGGAAATATTTGGGTGACGTCCTATCACTCAGTTCTTCAAATATAGGTGTTGATGACACCTATATTTATGACACCTAATGACACCAA
Source organism: Jacana jacana (assembly GCA_013400555.1). NCBI lineage: Eukaryota > Metazoa > Chordata > Aves > Charadriiformes > Jacanidae > Jacana > Jacana jacana. The sequence goes on along the minus strand of VZTM01010948.1, from coordinate 19,074 downwards.
GTTGGGTGGGAGTGTTGATCTGGTTGAGGGCAGGGAAGCTCTGCAGAGAGACTGGGATAGATTGGATGGATGGGCTGATGTTAATGGCATGGGCTTCAACGAGGCCAAGTGCCAGGTCCTGCCCTTGGGCCACCCCAACCCCATGGATGGCTACAGGCTTGGGGCAGTGTGGCTGGAGCTGCCTGGCAGGAAAGGACCTGGGGGTGCTGGGTGACAAGGGGCTGAACAGGAGCCAGCAGAGTGCCCAGGTGGCCAAGAAGGCCAAGGGCATCCTGGCTTGTATCAGAAATGGTGTGACCAGCAGCAGTAGGGAGGGGATTGTCCCCCTGTGCTCAGCACTGGTGAGGCCACCCCTTGAGTGTGGTGTCCAGTCCTGGGCACCTCAACCCAAGAGAGATCTGGAGGGACTGGAGCGAGTGCAGAGGAGGGACACGGAGCTGGGGAAGGGCCTGGGGAATAAATCTCATGAGGAGCCATGGAAGGAGCTGGGACTGTTGAGTTGGAGGAAGAGGAGGCTGAGGGGAGACCTCATCCCTCTCTACAACTGCTGGAAAGGACATTGGAGAGAGGTTGGTGCTGGTCTCTTCTCACAGGGAATCAGGGATAGAAGGAGAGGGAATGGCTTCAAGCTGCAGCAGGGTAGGGTTAGGCTGGCCATGAGGAGAGAATTCTTCCCAGCAAGAGTGGTCAGAGCCTGGACTGGGCTGCCCAGGGAGGGGGTGGAGTGCCCATCCCTGCCTGTGTTTCAGAGTGGTTGAGCTGTGGTGTTGGGGCATCTGGTATAGGGGAGAGCTTTGTAGAGCGGGGCTGATGGTTGGACTCCATGATCCCAAGGGTCTCTTCCAACCTGGATGATTCTATGATTCTAATGAAGGTGTGCCCATGATTTACAAAACTGGGGATCTGTAACGGTCTGGGGCTGGATTAAGTTATACTGGGTTGTTATGGTAATGGAAATGGTGACAGCCAGGAAGACTTGAGGATATAAGCAAGGCGAGAGTGAACGGGGAGGCGCTGTCTCCGCAGCTCATGCCGGGGGGGCAGAGCGGGGGCTGCTTTCGGGGAAACTCCTTGGCTGCGTGTGTGCGCTCCCGAGCTGGGCTGATCAAAGATCTTGAAACTCTTGGCTCTCCCAAAGTTTTGTGATTTTTTTATCCAGCCTTATTACAGCTGTGATTTCCTTCGCTGGATTTCTGCCCTTCTGTTGCACTAGTTGTTATTTGGGAAGTGCTGACACCGAGACCTTATTCTGCGTCTCAGTTAGATCTGTGCAGCTCATTGGCTTTGCTGTGACGGGTGCAGCCTCCCCAGAGTCAAGCACAGATGAGGATATGGGGGAGTCTCCTTCTATGATAAGACGACCCAACTGTTGGATGGGGGGAAGACAGTGGATATAAAATTTCTGGACCTTAGCAAAGCATTTGACACTGTCCCCCACCACATTCTCATGGACAAACTGGCTGCTCATGGCCTGGATGTGCGTAGGATCTGCTGGATCCAGCTCTGGCTGGAAGGACGGTCCCAAAGGGTGGTGCTCACTGGAGTTCAATCCAGCTGGTGGC
>VZTM01010948.1:0-13644 GCA_013400555.1 Jacana jacana | reverse complement strand
GGCTGGCCATGAGGAGAGAATTCTTCCCAGCAAGAGTGGTCAGAGCCTGGACTGGGCTGCCCAGGGAGGAGTCCCCATCCCTGACTGTGTTTCAGAGTGGTTGAGCTGTGGGGGATCTGGTGTAGGGGAGAACTTTGTAGATGGGGCTGATGGTTGGACTCCATGATCCCAAGGGTCTCTTCCAACCTGAATGATTCTATGATTCTGTGATTCTCGTGCTCCCCAGGACAGCAGAGTCTAAGCTCACATTTCACCTTCCACGTTTTGGAGCCTGTTGCAGAGGGAGCTGCAGGTCTTTTAATTCCTTTGGTGGTTTTTTTAAGATGTTCCTGCAACTTGTGTGCCAGGAGCGGGCCGTGTGGGAGAGCACCCAAGCAGGCCGTGTTCTGGGAGTTCTTGGCTCCTCTGCAGGAGGATTGTCCCTCTTTCTTCCCACTTTCCTTTTTCTCCCCTCTTCACCCAGAAAACAGGGTAGTTCACATTAATGAAGTGACGTCTGGTAAGCACTGCTCTTGGCCTTTGGGGGAGAATACTATTTCAGTGCAAGCTGTAGCACTATGATGGCAGGTGTCATGGAACCATTACTCCTTACATGGACCAGGTAACAAAAAGGAGGGCAGGCATGAGCTCGAGCACCACTTCAACTTGCTGCCTTGAGGTTCCACTTCAGTATGAGGAGGAACTTCTTCAGGGTGAGGGAACCCTGGCAGGGGCTGCCCAGGGAGGTGGTGGAGTCTCCTTCTCTGGAGACATTCCAAACCCGCCTGGAGGCGTTCCTGTGTGACCTGCTCTGGGTGTTCCTGCTCCAGCAGGGGATGGGACTGGAGGAGCTTTCAAGGTCTCTTCCAATCCCTGAGATTCTGGGATTCTGTGATTCTTTTGCGTTTGGAACAAAAAAAAACACAGATTTTTTTTTTTTCTAAGTATGATGCAAATACTGTTTCTGTTCAAAGAGGAACTATATACATACAGGAATATACTATACTGTTCAAAGGAGGCTTCTTTCTGCTGCTTTGAAGAACCTAGTCAAACAGATCGAACCAAGTCTATGCACAGGTATTAAAAAAACAAAACCAAAAAAACAGTCTTTGTTCTATTAATGCACTTAAATGTCTGGTCTTGAAGACAGAGAAGGTGTGAGGAGGCCGTGACGAGTGATGCTGATGTTCAGGAGATGTGGGAGTGCTCCTGGCATCCAGCAGTTCCACAAGGAAAGGGGTCGCCCCCTCGAGTAGCAGCGTTTGCTCTGGGAGCCAACGCTTCAGCTGTGGTGGCCCCATACCCAAGGAAGCACCATGTCTCTGGCTCTCTCCTCGTGTCTGCTTTGAACATGTTCCTGGAGAAAATGAGCTCAAAAGTTCTGATTTCGGGGCCTGGGGCCGGTCTGGCTGTGGTTATGAGCTCTCCCTGGACATGGAGGCGTGTGGTGAGGCCTACAGTGGGTGGCTGAAACCGCCCAGCTTTCTGTTGCGTTGTCTGGTTTTGCAGCTGGAGAGAAGCTGCTTCTTTCCACGGCCACACGTTTGCAGCATGGTTAGAGCCCGGGCTGCAAAATTGTGTGAAATTGTGTCAAAAGAAGAGGTGCTGCCTCAACACGGGGCTGCCAAGTACCTGGTGTCAGTCAGGGCTCTGGGTGGGAGCAGAGCGGGGGCGTCAGGAGGGATGGGTACGTGTTCTCAGAAGGTGTCCAGCACACAAGAGCTTGGAGAAGGCTCCCCCTTCCCGCTGTCTTCCCCCACTGTTGGTTTTGGGAGCGATGGACTCGCGGGGTTGTGTTGTTATGGTCACAGCTGGCGCCCAAAAAAAGGTGTGAAGGATGTGCTGGGTTATTTCTGTGCGTGACGGTGGGGTGTGATGGGGGGGCTCTGCAGGCGGTGGGGCAGGATGGGAGCACCGCACCACGCGGCCCTCTGCCAGACACCGCCTCGGCCTACGGAGCGTGTCACGGTGTGAGACCGTTGTCTTCTGGCGACATCATCTCATTTGAGGTTGTTGTCTTCTGACAACGTCATATTCTGTTGCCATTGCCACATAGCAAAGCCTTAACAAGAACTCCAGCAGTGATGGCCTCTCAGTTCCAGAAGGACAGGGAACTGCTGGAGAGAGTCCAGGGCAGGGCTACCAAGATGATGGAGGGAGTGGATGGAACATCTCCCAGAGGAGGAAAGGCTGAGGGAGCTGGGTCTCTTGAGCTTGGAGGAGACTGAGGGGTGACCTCACGAATGTTGATAAATATGGAAAGGGTGAGTGTCAGGAGGATGGAGCCAGGCTCTTCTCAGTGACAGGAGAAGGGGCAAATGTTGATAAATATGGAAAGGGTGAGTGTCAGGAGGATGGAGCCAGGCTCTTCCCAGTGAGGTCCAATGACAGGACAAGGGGCAATGGGTGGGAGCTGGAACAGAGGAGGTTCCACTTCGATATGAGGAGGAACTTCTTCAGGGTGAGGGTGAGGGAACCCTGGCAGGGGCTGCCCAGGGAGGTGGTGGAGTCTCCTTCTCTGGAGACATTCCAACCCCTCCTGGAGGCGTTCCTGTGTGACCTGCTCTGGGTGTTCCTGCTCCAGCAGGGGGATTGGACTGGAGGAGCTTTCTAGGTCCCTTCCAGTCCCTGGTACTCTGTGATTCTGTGATGGTGATGACGTTCATTCTCTTTCACCGCTGGCACACGTTTGCGTCGTTAAAACCAAGTGGTTCAAACCCCAGACAGGAGCTCCTGCCTTTCAGAAGGGTTGGTTGGGTTTTATAAATGGTGCAAAATGGTTTGGGGCTGACACGTGACATGAGAGGCACCAGCAAAGAGCCTCTGCTCCTGTGTCCAGTCAAGCTGTTTGAATAACTGGGATGGTTTTGCCTCTGATGCTCCTTGAAATCCCTTCGTTGAGGAAAGAGGTGGTTTAAGTGGCCCATCTTTCCTGTGGAGGCTGCTGGGCCCACTGAGGCCTGCTCCTGCTGTGGAGAGTAACGGGGTTTGATCATGGAGTTTTGTGGCTGCACTAATTTTTACATTGAGATTGGACTTTTCTAAGAAATGAGTTCAGAACCGTGAAGGAGCACGGGGGAAGAATAACCTGCCAACCGCATTTGGTACCGTTACTCCTTAACCTGAAGCTCCCAGAGGGTGAAGAGGGAGTTTGGGGGTGTCTCCTGCCCCATCGCTTGTGCAACTGATGGAAAACTCCCCAGATTTGGCAGTTTTCATACCTGATTTGACCTGGAAGAGCATCATGTTGTACAGGATCGCAGAGAAGCGCTTGATGCTGTTTCAGACAAAGTGCTGTGTTTCCCCTTCTTCTGTGAGGCTGCAAAGGCTTTGACCCACCTCTGGTAGGATCCCTAGTTCTACAGCAGAGGAGCAGCATGGCTGCTCCATCCACTGTGCTCCGTGTAATTCCTGACTCAAACTGGCTCTCTTCGAAGCCATCTCCAGTAAAACTTGCTATTTTCGGTAGAGCTGCTAATTTATCGTTATCCAGTTGCTTGGGATGGCACATTTGAAGCGCTTACACCCGTAAGGGCTGATTGAATCCTTAAATCTGCCTTTGCTCTGGTGTCAGTGGTGCTCTCCTGGCTTTGGAGAGACTGTTTTGGCCAGTCAGGGTGAGTCCTGCAGCCCTTAAGCCATGTCCGAGCATGGCCAATGCGTGCAGGCAGTGGCCATCCCAGATCTGTTTCGGGAAAAGCTGCCCCAGAGGAACGTGTTGGGTGTCTTTGTGTTCCCTCTGGCCAGCCCAGCCCCTGGTGCTGGGTTGGAGGGACCCCCAAAGTCCTATAAGTAGCTGGTGGTCGGCGTTGCCGTCGGCGGACGTCCTGGAGTGGTTTATCATGATGCAAGTTGAAAAAGGGGATATAACAAGGGATGTTTTTGTCCTAGTTGTTGAATGTTGGACCGAGGAGATCTCAGCCGGGCCAGAGGAGAGAGCCCAGGAAGATCATCACCGTGTGTGTGAAGGAGGACGTCCATCTGAAGAAGGCAGAGAACGCCTGGAAGCCCAGCCTGAAGAGGGAAAGCCAAACGGAGGACCCGGAAAATGTCAAAACCCAGGTGAGAGCTTTAGCAAGCGGCGGTGAGCACGGCAGCCAGAGGCAGGAGAGGGCTGTGATTTGCCTTCACTGTTGTATAAGACAGTAAAAATATGAATTCCAGCCTGAGTCACAGCTTTCCCTACTTTGATAGTTTGCTTCATGTGTTTCTCCTTGACCCGGAGTTTAAATGGCAATCCTGAATGTTGAGTCGAAATAGGGAGCACCAGACAACCTACTACCTCTCTTCCAGGATTGTTTTCCTGTTGCTGTTTCACTGGAATGTTCCTGTCTCCCTTCTAAAGCAAACAACCCCAAGCTTTCAGGACAGAACTTGCTTTTCAGCCACTTTTAGGCTGCCTTTCTGCCCCGAACCTCAGCAAGACTGAGGTTCCTCTGTCAGTTTGTCCTGCCCAGCCCAACAGTGCTGGCTCTGAAGCTTTCTCTGTCTCTCTCTCCTCCGTGGGGTGGACGCTCTGGGCGGAGGTGTTTGCCTGGTGGTCAAACTTGTGATTTCTTGCATGAGTTGGGATAGTCTTGAAGGACACTGGAATTCTGTTCCTGGGGGTGACAGCAGTGGTGGTGACCTCATTATCATTCTGGGAGGGGAGGGGAAAAAGTGCCTTAAAGTAAATATAGAAGTTGGTTACCACTAGTTGAGGGAGAAGGTGGCCACTCCCCGTTAATTTATATCTCGTGGCTGAATTGATATCGAGAAGAGTATTTCAGCTGGGTGTCAGTAAGGGCTTTGTGCCTTGGTCATTCTTGGAAAAAGCACTTTGGCGTTTCCCAAAATCGTGTCGTGCAGACCCTGGTCCTTGGTCTCCAGCTGCTGGGTTGGAGCTGGAGCTGGGCTGTGCACAAATGCCTCGGTGTGTCCCTCACCTTCCTGGAGCTCTCGAGCACGTCTTCTCCCTTCACTTTTAAGCTCGTCCCTGAAGTTTTCCTCTCCTTTAGGAACTGTTCCGCAAGGTACGAAGCATCTTGAACAAGCTGACGCCCCAGATGTTCAACCAGCTCATGAAGCAAGTGACGGACCTGACGGTGGACACCGAGGAGAGGCTGAAAGGAGTCATCGACCTGGTCTTCGAGAAGGCTATCGATGAGCCCAGCTTCTCGGTGGCGTACGCCAACATGTGCAGGTGTCTTGTAACGGTAAGAGCCACCAAAGCCAAATGGGAAACCCCTCTGCACCAGTGAAGGGTCTGCACGTTATCCCCGACAGCCAACTGGCAGGAATATAAACGTGGCAAGAGTTAAATGTTCGTTTGTGAACATGAATGATTTACCTGAGGGGGTTCTCCCTCCGTTGGCCGTGCCTGCGGTGACGTGGTGGTTGGAGCTGAGGACACCAAGAACTCGGCTCTGCCTGATCACACTCTGCAGTGAGTCACGTTTGGAAAGTCCCGTTTCTCTCTCATTTCGAAGGAGAGCCCAAGCTGCTGAGCCAGGCTTGGGACACATAGTTTTCAGATGGGGAATTTGGGACAAAATAACCTCTTTCTTATGGTATAGAATCATAGAATCACAGAGTGGTTTGGGTTGGAAGGGAACTTAAAGACCATTGAGTTCCACCCCCTGCCCTGGCCAGGGACACCTCCCACAGCACCAAGTTGCTCCAAGCCCCCTTCAACTGGGCCTTGAACCCCTCCAGGGATGGGGCAGCCACAGCTTCTTGGGGCAACCTGGGCCAGGCTCTCACCATCCTCACTCCAAAGAAGTTCTTCCCCACATCTCAGCTCCATCTCCCCTCTTTCAGGGTCAAAGCTTCCTCATCGTCCTATGGCTCCCCTCCCTCCTCCAGAGTCCCTCATGGATCTCTCCTGGAGCCCTTTGAGGGACTGGAGGGGGCTCCAAGGTCTCCCTGGAGCCTTCTTTTCTCCAGGCTGAAGCTCCCCAACTCTCTCAGCCTGTCCTCAGAGCGGAGGGGCTCCAGCCCTCAGATGAATGCGGTAACGGAGCCCTTAGCACATAACAGAGGGTTTTTCAGCAGGGTGTCATTTTAAAGGACCCTGTGAATGGAAATGTCATCTGTCTGGGGGCGGGGTGGTGTCAGCCAGGTTTTGAGTGTGACTTCATGTATGAAATGTAAAACTCATCTGGGAATCGTGAGGTGCTGCTGGACTGCCAGAGCCCTGCAAACCCCCAGCGCTGAACACGAAGTGCTTGAGGAAATGTAATGGAAACCTCGCTCTTGGGCAGAGTTTTGCCCTATTTCTGCTGATGTTTTTCTTCCTTCTCCTGCAGCTGAAGGTGCCCATGGCTGACAAACCTGGGAGCACAGTCAATTTCCGCAAGTTGCTGCTGAATCGCTGTCAGAAGGAGTTTGAAAAGGACAAGGCTGACGATGACGTCTTTGAAAAGAAGCAGAAAGAACTTGAAGCTGCGACCACTGTAAGATTCTCAGAGCTCCCTCTGGCAGTGAACTCTTTCTGAAGGTGGCAGTGATTTGGGGGGAATTCTGGAGCTGGGAGTTTTATTCCAACACTGTGACGGAGTACGTTAGAAAAATTATTTGCCTTGATTAGATTTACACCAGCCTCCCCTTGGTTTTGAGGAGGAAAAGAGTAAGCGGGGCCATCAGCAGCTATAAACTCCAAACTGGATCTTTTGAAGGGCTCTGCACTCGTCAAACATGGGGGTTTAGAGCTGTTTTTTCCATTTTGCAGCCGGAGGAGAAGACGCGGCTCCATGACGAGCTGGAAGAGGCCAAGGACAAAGCCCGACGGAGATCCATTGGGAATATAAAATTCATTGGCGAGCTTTTCAAGCTGAAGATGCTGACAGAGGCCATCATGCATGACTGCGTGGTGAAGCTGCTGAAGAACCACGATGAGGAGTCCCTCGAGTGCCTTTGCCGCCTGCTGACCACCATTGGCAAGGACCTGGACTTTGAGAAGGCAAAGGTAGGGGCAGGACCAGGGCTGGGAGATGAAGTTTTCTGGGCAGGGATGGAAAAATTGGGTGTGGGGTGTTTTGCTTTGAGGATTTATTTGTTCTTCAAGAATTTCTGTTACAGCATGAGGAAATCATCTGCTCTTTTGTGGGTGTTTCATCATGGCCTGGCCCCGCTCCCTCCTCTCGTAGTTTCTGTATCATTTTCAACCGTGTTCTCCGCTCACGACTTAATTCCAAATATTTCATCCTAGCAACCACTCTGAAAGCACTCAACATACCCCATGGGTTTCTTCAGCCAAATAAGATTTACCTTTTATCTGCAGTTTCTAAAGAGTTGTTGGCTTTGCCATTGAAGGTTTGTGTTACCTTACTGGATGGATGATTTGGGTTAAACCTGAAAAAAGCTTCATTAAGTGGCCTGAAGCCCCACCTGAACCTTGGTGGACGTCTTGATTTTGTGTCATCACCTCCAGCTAGGCTGGAATGAAGCAGCTGCTCTGTGACTGCAGCGCTCCGGCCTCCCCCTCCCGATTTTCCAGCGAAGGCATACGGAGCACGGAGCGTTACGCGCTCCATGAGCTTCTCTTGGCACAGACAACCCACTTCCCCTTCGCAAAAACCGGGCCTGGGATGAAAAAGCAATCAAGGGGTTTGCCAGAAATCAGTGGGACTCAGCTCTGGAAACAAACTGAGCTAATTGTTTTCAGCTGCTCGGGGCAGGGAGTTCCCTTTGCAGTGCCCTGGGCTGCAGGGATCACACCAGATCAATCCCAGTCCTTAGCGGGAAACGGTTTTCCAAACTGTTTGGTGGAGCATTGACCAAAACAGCCCAGTTTAGCACTAATCCCCCAGGCCGGGTGCCCTGCGGTGGTAACGCAACGGCACGTGCGATACTGATGCAGGGGATTCCATTTCTCCACGTGCTTTGGGTAGAAAACAGGGTTTGAGTTCTGAGGAGTCGCTGAGGTCGTGCTGGATGGGTCTGGGATGGAAAAGCCACGTTTTGGCTTTTCTTTATTGCATGGGAAGGCTCCAAAAGCCATCGGTTTGGTGGCGCTGGTGGGTTCCGCAGCCTCGTGCGGTGGCACAGAGTGGGCCACGCTCACAGTTACCCCTTGTGAGAAGCTGCCCGTGGCCTGACTTTGTGTGATTTGTTAGTTCTGTCAAGGTTGAGTGAGAATCCTTTATTTAATTTCTGTTAATCTGGTAGGGATTTTATTGAAGCTGAAGTGTTAGTTATAATTAAAGCTTCTGGACAAAATCCATTTCAAGTATTTTCCCCGTCATTCCTGACTTTGGAAGCGTTTGCTCTCCGAGCTCAAACTTTCCAAGGCAAGGGCAGAACCAAATTTTAATTGGTTTATTTCTTGTTTGTTTAATGGTTTACCTAGTTTTTAGTGGTGGGAGTGGGGAAAAATGTGTAAAACCACCCTGAAAGGTTTTGTTTAAAAGAGCCAGAGCCCCCCGTTTTGGGGGACAAGGCCGTTTGGAGCCCGGCGAGTCGAATTCAGGCTGAAGGAGGATTCTCCAGTGATACCATTCCATCTCTTGGTGCAAACTGAGGTGGGTTCCATCGCATCACAACTGTTTGGATGAAAAGGAGTTGGAGGGATTTCAGGCTAGAGCTGAGCCCTAACGTGCTAACAGCTTCTTGCCGAGGGGCGGTGCTTCTGCCCTCGCTGCCCGGCCCCGGCTGAGGCTGTTCAGGGGGGTGAAGCACCAAAACCACATTTGCAGGGTTGATTTTATGCCCATTTCGTTTCCTGAGCCAGTTTTTGTCAGGCTGAGGTGAGGATACGTAGCACACATGCTGATAGGACAAGGAGGAGCTCAGAGGTAGAGCAGAACTCCCTTTAGATCAGCTTAGCTCCACCGTGGGGAAAAACCACATGAGTTTTCTTTTAATGGCTGGTAAGGTTAGAACATACGTGTCCAGGGGCCTTGGAGCAACCTACTCTGGTAGGAGGTGTCCCTGCCCAGGGCAGGGGGTGGAAGCAGATGATCTTTAAGGTCCCTTCCAACCCAAAATGTTCTGTGATTCAATTGTCTGAGGACTTAAAAACGCCAAAAAAGCGTGTGCTGAATGAATGCGCTGCCTTTTTCCTTACCCATCCCACACTCGGATCCAGCCCGGGGGAGCGTGGGAGACCCAGCACTCGCTTCTCTGGGGAGCAAATCTGGGTCCCCAGGTGTGTTTCTGGCCCAGAAACGCTGTAATGCAGACCCCACTGGGGGAATATTTTGGTTTTCTTCCAAGAGGGGTTGACGGAGGTGTTTTCTCTTGCGTAGCCTCGCATGGACCAGTATTTTAACCAGATGGAGAAGATTGTGAAAGAGAGGAAAACGTCGTCAAGGATTCGGTTCATGCTCCAGGATGTAATAGACCTAAGGCTGGTAGGTACCAACGCAAGGAAGACACAGAGTATGTTCCCTTTCCAGGCTGGAAGAGCCCTCGTAGGAGAGCAGGGGTTTATGGCATTTACAGCAGCAGTGGGGTGTTATGACAGGAGCTGTGCCCCTTCTCCAAAAAGTCTGACTGTTCCAAGATAGAGGTCTCTCCTGTTAGGTACGTCCCACACCAGCTTCTGGTGGCGCTGGCAACAGTAGATGGGCCTGAGCTCTTCTCACAGCAGAGGTTTTGGGTGGTTTTCTCCCCTGCACCCGTCTGCGTCAGTCCCACTGCTCCGGTCTCTCTGTCCTGTCTGCTCTGGGTGTAAACTGGTCCCTGCCAGAACTTGGGCTGATGGGTCCAAGCAAGCGAGGGGCACTGCTCAGCGTGGTTGCAAAAACTACAAGGGCTCCTTCTTATGGCAGCATGGACTGCATCGAGAGATGGTCCTACTGGTCATACTGGGCGGAGAAAAGCAAAGGAAGTTTGTACTGGGTCAGAACATGACGATGGTGGGTCCACACTGAGCTCCAAAAAGGACAGGCAGGAGGTGACCTGGTGTAGCCAGTGCAGGCAGGGACCTGCCCCTGCTGGCCCCAAGCAGTGGTTTTGAACAAGGTCACCTCGTTACACCCGGGGTCTCATACAGCCAGAGGTGTCTCTGCACCGCGCCGGTTAAAATGTGTGACCGACAGACTTGCCCAAACACCTGTAGTTTCACCCAGGTGGGTGGTAAAGTCAGCTTGAGACAGCGCTGTGAAATCCTGAGCGGGTTTTACTCGTCCCTCAAAGGGCTGCTTTGGGGTTTTGAGGAGGCTGAAGTCACCATTCCGACTGCTGGGTGCACAGAGATTGCCCCCCAAGTTGTAATGAGGCGGTAGCAAGATGAAGAGAGAGTCTGGTTACTCCAGGGCCGGGTGGGACTGCGTTCTGTGGTTGAACAGACACATCAAGTGGTGGAAGTGTTCTGTGGAGTGACAGCTCCACCTCTCCCTGCAGATTCCCGTCTCAGCCCTCACCATCCCTCTCCAGATACAACGCAGTTACTTCTTGCTGCTTTATTTTCAAGGTTCCAAGCTCGGGGTAGGGGCTCTGATGAACATTGGCATTAAAGAACAACACCCTCCTCTAGTCTTTCCTTCTGAACCTAGAAAGTCTGGGAAGCTGGGAAGGTGCAGGATACCAGGGGTTAAAACATCTTGAATTCAGTTGTGCCTCTGCAAAGTCAGGTGTTCAGCGTGTCCACAACGTGTCCCAGCACCACAAAACCTTCCCCAGTCCCTCGGGGAGCAGCCCCTCTGACACCTTAGCGAGGGTCGCGGTGTTCAGAGTACCCCGTTCGTGGTGCTCTCCTGGAGATCTCTCTGAGCACGTGTTTGCTTCTCTCCCAGTGCAACTGGGTCTCACGGAGAGCAGACCAGGGCCCGAAGACCATTGAGCAGATTCATAAAGAAGCCAAGATTGAAGAGCAAGAAGAACAGAGGAAGGTCCAACAACTCATGACCAAAGAGAAGAGGAGACCGGGTAAAGTACAAGCCATGTCGGCTGCTCATTTCACTCACTGCACACCCAGTGGCCCCAGTCACAATTCCACATAAAAGGAAAAGGTCACTTTTCCCCTGAGTGGAATGGGCAAAGGGAACTGGGACCTGATTATGGCTGAGGCTGGAGAAGGAACAGACTTGCCAGGGTTTGGCTGTGTGGATTTTTTTGGGGGGTAAATCCCTTAGGTAAAAAGAAACAATCACAGGCCAATAGCGCTTCGGTTTCACGTTGACACAAACCAGGTCTGATTTGTAACAGGCTCCCAGAAATCTGCCAGAACAAGTTACTGCTCCAGAACTGCCCTCTGTTCCCGCCTACAGCAGCATCCTAATTCCTAGAGAATAGCATCTAATTTCAGGAGTACCCACCCTGTCTTTAGCTGTTACAGCTGTGAGGTGCTAACTCAGCAGGAGAAAGTGTCTTGGCATTATCTTAAATTGCTGCCAGCCCTCGAGGCGGGCGCTCCCTGGAGATGAATTGGGAGTGACTGGGAAAATGAAGTGGGACAGAGTGGGGCAAGGAGAAGCTCGTCTTTGGGATTCTTTAATACTAAGGGTTAAAATTAAGAGTGCTGTGAAAAGAGGGCATAAAGAAAACAGACACAGACTTTGCTTTAATAATCCTAAAACTGACGTCAGGGGGAGGTAAGAACTTGGGGCTGCCTGAACGTGTCCAGCCCAGCCAAGTGCTGCTGAAATGGGTGCAAAAAGTGCCTCTTTGGGTTAGCAAAGGCTCGTTGTTTGCTCCTTTTGTCAGCCAGGGGACACACAGTGTGTGCAGCCAATTCCAGTTGGTGAGAACACACACTGGGAAACCTAACCAGGAAGAATCTGGCTGCATCTGCAGCACTGGGACCAGTTCTGGGCTCCCCAGTTCCAGAAGGACAGGGAACTGCTGGAGAGGGGACAGCAAGGGGCTACGAGGATGGTGATGGTCCTGGAGCATCTCTGTGCTGAGGAAAGGCTGAGGGACTTGGGNGTCTCCGGAGGTCCCTTCCAACCCCAGATCAGTCTGTGATTCTGTTATTCACTACCAAAACCAACCCTTGAAAACAGTGAGATCTTTCATATTGAGGCTGTTTTGTAATGCTAAAGTCAGACAAGCAGGTTATGACATCTGAGGCCAAAGAAGCACTCCAAAAGGCATGATTTCTGCGCAGAATTGAGCTGGGGCTTGGCAGAAACGTACCCACTTCTCTTCCTCCTCCTGCTGAAGGTGGAGGTGGTGGCCTGTGCTCTCCCAGGTGGCGCTGGGGCAGCAGGGATGAGCTAAGGGGGGGTTGTGTTCGTTGGCAGGTGTCCAGCGTGTCGACGAAGGCGGTTGGAACACTGTGCAGGGGGCAAAGAACAGCAGAGTGCTGGACCCCACCAAGTTCCTTAAAATCACCAAGGTAGGTGCCAGCACAAGGCTGATTCAAAGGGGTGAAAACGCCAAGGCTCTTGTCTTACTGTAGCTGTCTGTCTAGGAAAGACCGTTACGGTGTTTACAGGTCAAAACTTGGGGGTTTGGGGACGTTTCAAATCCCCACAGTTAGGCCTGTGCATAAATAAAGCATAAAGGAATACTCTGTTGTCCTCGGGGTGTTCCTGCTTCGCTTGTTCGGAGGGAAAGGAGCGCACGTGCGCTTTGTCTCAGGTTCATAGTGTCCTTTTAGTGACCCAGAAGTTCCCTTGGTTGGAAAATCTGCATTTTAATAGATGATAACAAGAGAGTGAGGGGGGATACGGTGTGTGATGGTGCTGCAGCACAACCCACGGCCCTTACAGAAGGTGGCTCAGCACCTGCGTGATAGGAATCCCTCGCTGCCTCGAGTCCTCCAGACCCTCTTCTGATGCTGCTTCTGAGCAGGGGGAGGATGCCACAGTCAGCTGGAAAACAAAACGTTCCTGTGTCCCAGCTGGCAGCACCTCAGGAAGGTTCAAGTGGGATGAGAAGAGCCTTTTAGAGTGTTCCTGGACTTCTCTGCAGTGTGGTCGCATCCTCAGTTTGTGTTAAACTCTTGTGCCCCTCCTCCAGAGGAGCATCTTCCCGTTATTTTACCATTAAAGTGGTGATTTCCAAATTTATTTCAGGTTGCAGGTTGTGCAAACTCAAGAGATTTCTCCTTTTTTTTATTTATTTTCTTAAGATCTGCAGAACAGCTTTGGGGTTTCTTGCCAAGGAGAGCTCTGTCCTTCACATAAATCCGGGTCTTTCCCAGTGAATGTCCCTCTCCTTGAATTTTACTCTCCACTCCTGGTGCTTGGAGAGCTGTAAAGCAGAACCTGGACGGACTGTAGCCCTTCTCCAGATCAATCCCAGTTGTTCTTTGTGAAAGTCATAAAACAAGACTCCAAAACTGCCTGAGGAGGAGGGATTCAGCCAGCTTTTGTCTGGGCTTGCAGCTTATCTGGGAAAAGTCCTTCGACTGCCTTTAGCACAAATGCAGTATGAACAGAGCTGGCTCCACAGCAGCTGCGTTGTCAGAAGGAGACAGGAGCTCGTCCAGAGAGATCTGCGGGGTCACAACCTCCTTGTCAATAAATTCACCTCCTGAGCATTGACAAATCAATGCTCCTTCTTGGCAGACACTACTTTTTCCCTCCAAGTTCTCCAACCTATTTGTCACTCTTTGCCCCCTGAATTTTGTTGGCTACTTTGCGGGTTCTCCCCCAAAGCCGTGGCTTTAGAGTGGCCAAGCAGAACATCTCAAACCAACTGAAGTCCTGATATGCTGTGCTTTTTGCTCCTTACTGAGACTCCTAGTTCCCAATAAAAGGACATTGGGAATGTCTTTCATTGACCCTTTGGAAG
>VZTM01010946.1:50574-98730 GCA_013400555.1 Jacana jacana | reverse complement strand
TGTTCCTGTAGCAGGTGTGAAAATTGAGAAATAAGTAGGCTTGGACGAGTCCTAAGTGTGTTTGTAATTCATATGAGGGTTTTCCTAATCGTCTTCTAGACTTGATTAAAAAGAATGGTTTTTTTCCTGCTTGGAAAAAATACCTTGATTCCTTTTCTGTTAGCATGTGAGATTCAGCTCACTTTTTGACACTTAAAATGGCACAGTTAAGATGTCTGGCACTGGCATTAAATTCTGGAGGTTGTCAAAGGTGTAATTGATTCTCTGTTGTTGATCACTGTTCTAAAGTTAATTTTCTTCTTTAGAAGGCAGTTTAAACTTAGTCTGAAGAAAAAAAATGTTCTTAGTAAGTTATAAAAATTAGATTGTCCATGCTGATAAATATTTCTTTGCCATCTCAAATACCAGCGTTTTTAGAGCTGGATGGATGAGCCCACCTGATAGCTTTGTCTAGCATTTTTCAAAGGTGTGTGAACTTGACTTCAGCTGACTCACAATGGGTGCTACTGGAATCGAGGTCAGGTTTAGGTCTGGTAAAACATTCATTCTAAGTTACTAGCTGGATCCTAGAATATCTTTTACTTCTGCTCTCAAGGAAAGAGCTTCCAGAAATTCTTCCAAATCTGAAAGCCATTAGGGGTGTGTAAGTCTGTTCTGCCAAGTTTGATATTATTTATTGTAAACCCTGATTTGTAACACTTAATAATTCTATCAGATTTGCTGTGCATACCGTGGAAATATATTGTGGCGTGGGCTTGGCATTCCTTGTGCAACTCGGCTGAAATAGCCGTCTAGAACCCTTGGGTTTAACTCATGGACGAAAGCTGAGAACATTTCTGGGGTGATTTTCAGCTACAGGGTGCCAATTCACTTGTCTGTAATTCAGATCAGATGTGATTGTGTTCTTATCTTAGATGAGGATTTTTCTGTTTACCCCTATTGATGCTGACCTGTTGCCTTAATGAAAAATTACCGGTTGTGTGATTTCTGGTTTTCATTAGGATTGACCAGTAGATGGCAGCCTAAGCTGGATTTATGGAACTGTTTTCCGAAGTTTTGACAGAGTGAATGTATATGTAGACATGGACACATGAGCTGTATGGATAAAGGGAGGTGGTGGAGTCACCATCCCTGACTGTGCTTAAGAGTAGATTGGATGTGGTGTTGAGGGATATGGTGTAGGGGAGAACTTGTAGAGTAGGGCTGATGGTTGGACTCAATGATCCCAGGGGTCTCTTTCAACCTATATGATTCTATGTATTGCAAAGCTGTATTTAATCCTTCTCATGAAGACTTTACAAGCAACAGCCACAGAATAGCTACTGTGAATTCAGCAAAAGCTGCGGGAGAACAGTCATGGTTGTAAAAAAACCACCACTAAGAAACACGCACACATTTAAAAGGAATTTAATAACATTAGTAGAGAAACTTTGGATTTTTTAGGTTGCCAGTTTTCCTTGTGGTTATAAAAAATGGAAGAGGTCTAATGTTATTTCTTCCTAGGCCCTGACTTCGTTGTTTGTGATGAAGGGCACATACTAAAAAATGAAGCATCTGCTGTTTCTAAGGCAATGAATTCTATTCGATCAAGGAGAAGAATAATTCTTACAGGAACACCACTGCAGAACAATCTTATAGAATGTAAGTATTTCTCTGGTCTAAGAATTATTCATTTCCTTGAGTATACATTTGACTTTCAGCAACATACAGATTTATTCTGATTAGAAGAAAATAATTTAATATGAGGAAGCTGTTTGCTAGGTTTCTATTTCTAAAAAAACCCTAACAATCTGGTTTTGCATTGTGTATATTAAATCACTGTCTCAATGTGGCTCCATGATGGTTGAAACCAAATTAAAATGAAGCTGTTGGGAATGTGGCCTCTCCTTGATCCTTTCCCTTGGCATGGCCTTACATATATCTGATTCCTCTGGGAGCCTGTATGAGGAGTATCCAGAAATTAACAGTGCAGAAGCGAATAGCTTCCTGACAGTTCAGTTCCTCGATCTGGCTGGCCGAAGTCTCAGCATGTCAACAGGGGAAGGCTCAGAATGTTCAGAGGGTAAATGGGTGGACCAGGTCTTGCAGCAGCATCAATTGAAATTGTTTTAAACCATTGTAGAGCAGTGTTCTTAGCGAACTTACTAAACAGTGATTTATTTTACTGTCTTGGAATTTCATTTTAAACTAGCTTGCAACATTTGCTCCTGTTTGTTAATATGCTGTAATGCTTTTTCCTATTGATTAATAGGCTTTTGAAACTATTAAAAAACCTTAGTGAATATGATTGTGTTACACGATTGCTTTGGTAGACAGCAGCTTACAAACTGTGTATCAAACACAATGAGGTGGTTTTAAATCTGACATTAAATTTAGAAGTTTTTTGTGCCTAGAGTATGTGTCAATTTAAGATGCCTTCTCTGGAAAATGTTGGGGTGGTTTGGGTTTTTCCACTCACCAGAAAGTTTGTGGTTTTAGATACACAACATTTATTTTCTGTTAGAATTAATCTCACTACTGTACTTTCCATTTTGAACAACTCAAGCCGGGTCTTTTTGTCCTAGATCACTGCATGGTTAACTTTATAAAGGAGAATTTGCTCGGTTCAATTAAGGAATTCCGAAATCGATTCATAAATCCCATTCAGAATGGTCAGTGTGCAGACTCCACTCTGGTAGATGTCAGAGTAATGAAGAAGCGTGCACATATTCTCTATGAGATGTTGGCTGGATGTGTTCAGGTAAGGACTTCTACTGTAACAAATTACTTGAATTAGCTGCAGGGAGAGGGAGGATTTATTTCATCTTGTTGACATAAAAGCACTCAAAGGACTGTAAACTTGAGATTTGAGAGGTCTGCTGAATCCAGCTGTTATTTTTGACTTAAATATTTTCACTAATTACTAGATCTCTTGTGGTTTAACCTCAGACGGCAACTAAGAACCACACACTTGCTCATTCACCCCCATCCCCAGCAGGGTGGAGGGAAAAGAATTGGAAGGATCAAAGTGAGGAAGCTCATGAGTTGAAATAAGATCAGTTTAATAATTGAAATGTAATAATGGTGATGATGATGATGACGATGAAAAGGAAAATATCAGAGAGCTATAAAACCCAAAAAAGTCCAGTGATGCAAATAAAAGCAGTTGCTCACCACCAACCGACTGATGCCCAGCCGGTCCCTGAGCAGCGATCCCCTGGCCAGCATCCTCCCCAGTTGTAGTGCTGAGCATGGTATGGAGTATGCCTTTGGTCAGTTGGCATCACCTCTCCTGGCTGTGTCCTCTCCCAACCCCTTGTGCCCCGCAGTCCACTCGCTGTTGGGCTGGTGTGAGGAGCAGAAAAGACCTTGACTCTGTGCAAGCCCTGCTCAGCCATAACAGAAACATCCCTGTGTTATCAACTCTGATTCCAGCACAAGTCCAAAACATAGCCCCATATCAGCTACTGTGGAGAAAATTAACTCTATCCCAGCCAGAACCAGTACATCTGTGCATTATTTATCATGATTAGAAAGACTTAAAAAAAATAATACATAGCTTTCATGCAAATGTCAATGTATCCTAAGCAGGACATATACATATATCAGAGAATACTGCTGTCTTCCTGCTAGGAGACTAGGAGTTTGCATGGTAGAGTAGGACATCACTTGCTTTGAAATATTCTCTTTTAATTCCATATATACAAAGTTAAAGAGTTTTTGTATATTCATTGCAAATTCAATGTGAAATACACATTTCAAAACTCAGCTCTCTTAAAAACCTCATAGAAAGCTTACCACTTAGTTCTGAATTCCTATTTTTTCTGATCTGTGAGAATCAGAACAGTATAGAGGAGCAGAGAAGGAAGATTAGTCAGGTCCAAAGGGGTAAAGAACTTGGGGCCTTAAAAGACCTTAGATGTAAAACCAAATCTGCCTAGATTGCATGAGGGCTGGATTCCTTGCTCTTCCATTGACCTGCTATGGTATGGCACCTGTGTGCTGTCAGAGTGATGTCACTGCTCTTTTGCTTTATAAACCCAAGCACCGGCAGCCTGATGGCAGGTGTGACACTCTGTAGGCACCAAGTGCCTCTTCCTGCCTGTGCAGTTGTTGGTAGTTGATCAAATAGTCCAAGTAAAAATGAGCTGGGTGAAATGGTCAAATGGTCATAGTGGGATAGTCCTGCAACCAGATACTTCTTTGTCCTGGTAAGAAAGGAAAAGGCTTATGGCAGTTTGTAAGGCTAGTAAAGGACCTCCCCACACAGTTATGATCTCGGAAACATGAGTGGGAGTGAAAGGATAGTGTACATATATTTACACATCAGTACAACAGTACAGGAACACAAAAGATAAAACAAGAAGAACATAAATAGCAAGTAAATCTTGTGTGTGTGAGATGCTGAGCGCCCCATGTTTGTGCAGCATCAGATGGAGCCCAGATGAATTTTCTCACAGCGTGCTGCACAGAGCAGATCCTGTTTGTAGACAGCAGATCTCCTTTTTGGTCATTTCAGCTACTACATAATTTCCTTGAGAAGAGGACAACCCTGTTCCTAGAAGATGTTCACATGAGAGCTTTTTGCTGCACTTCTAGATAACAGCAAGGCCATGTAGGTGGCTGGTACCAAGTGCAGGCTCCTCCAGTGCAGTGACCAGAGGTTATCCTGCAGCCAGTAGTCTGTGCAGCACAGTGCAGGCAGGTTAGCTCCGATGAAGGTCACTTAATTCCTAAGTGTGCGACAGTCTCTTGATCAGGATCAATACACCACTCACTGTTTGGGTGAAGAGGTAGATGGAGAGAAGTAGATTAATATGAGACAAAAAAAGGAAAACACAGAAGTAAATTTTGCATTGCCCCAAGTAAGTATTCAGAAACAATGTACTCTAACACAGAAGGTGGCTAACCTGTGTGAGTGAGTTCATCTGTGATACAAATGTTGATAGAGGCTGCTTGACTTGCACACGTTTCACAAAAAAAGGTTTTCATATTTAAAAAACACCTACAAAAGTCATATCCAGAGCAGCTGCTGAAGTTGGAGTCAACTCTGCAAGGGCTTGGAACTGGGACATGGGGTTAACAGGTCATACGCTTTTGGGTAGACAACTGCATTTACTAGGGAAGATGGGCTTTTGCAGACAGTGCCTGTAATTGGATTGTATTTAGTGGGCTATTGTTTTCCCCTTGTGGTTGGAAAGCATCTGAATCCTTGCAATTTGTGCATGGTGCTTTGTCGTTCAGCACGCCAGAAGTTCTTAAGCTCTCTGCAGTTGCTTTCATGTTCATCTGCCTGAAGTACTGTTTGTACAATTACAGAGGAAAGATTACACAGCGTTAACGAAGTTCCTCCCGCCCAAATACGAGTACGTTCTAGAGGTTCGAATGACACCTATTCAGTGCAAGCTCTACCAGTACTATTTGGATCATTTGACAGGTAGGTGCCTACAAGTCTGTCATGGGCATTTAATAACGGGCTTTTTGCCATAGTTGGTAGGTTGCTGGGTTTTCATTATGTCTTATTTGCTCTACAGATGGATTATTCTGCTTCCTCCAAGATTTACCTAATCTCTGAAACTTGAATTATATCAAATCATTTTGTTGCACATAAAATACACTTTTTAAGGAATTTGCATCTCTTTAACAGTAATCCACTGTCAGATTTTGGTTCATCTCTCTTTTCTTCATTTTCTGAACATAAAATGTAACTGATTTTTAATATTTTGCTCTTCTAAGAAACCAGTTATTGATTGCAAGGCTGGAGGGAGAGAATGCAAAATGAAGATATACTGGTGTAAGCACAATGCCAGGCCTTGCAGTTTCCTATTGTCATTGTACTAGCTGATGCTGTCATTTGTCAATTATTCATTCTTTTGTGGAGTTATCTCTTCTTTTGTTCTTAAACCCCCCAAGTCTGGTTTTTGGAATGATTGTGGTTTTCGTAGAATCATCGAAACGCAAGGTTGGAAAGGACCTACAAGATCATCTAGTCCAACCCTTCTCTTTTCATTATCTTTCAGTGAGGTGTTGACTGGTCTGTCTTGGGGACTTGCATCTTTCCAATAAAATGAAATTTGTTTAATTAAAAAGGTCTATAAGGAAAACACCCAAACCTTCCAAAAGCCCAGTAGTCTAAAAACGATAAGCATTAACGATTTACAGGCATGCATCTAAGCTATTCAGGTTAAATCTTTGTAGCTCTTCATAGGAACTTTTTAATCACAACAGTTAGAATAGTTCTGTAGCTTATCTTTGGCCTATTTCCAATACAAAGCAGGGCTGGTTTTGTAATTCCAGACTCTGCCAACACTGGCTTTGTTGGCCTGCCATGCTTTTAAATGGCAGCGTAAATCTTTTACACATCACTGATCAGCGTAAGAGTTGGTGCTGTATGTTTACAGCTGTTTTTCTCTAATTCTTTACAGAATTCTTTACATCAAATGACTTTCAGTACTGCCTTGAGTAGTAAAGCAAGCAGCAGACAGGAGGAAGTAGCCCCTAGTCTGGTGGCTGTTAAATTAAGGATAAGGATTGCTCTGGCGAAAAGCCTGTTGGAGTGAGCTTCATATCTGCTATGTTGTGGGAGCCATCAGTGTATTAACAGGTGGCCTGTGTAACTATGAGAAAATGCACTGCCTAACAGGTAGTTCAGTTAATCTGCCCACACTTTAAGGGCTCAACAAAATTATTAGAGTTCAGCTAAGTTTGTACTATTTCATTCCTCATCAGCCCTTTGTGGGCTTCTTCAACTCCCTGAAGTAGCAGAAGGCATTATCTCCTTCTGCTGTCTTCATCTCGGGTTAGTGTCCTGCCAGTCCAGTCAGCTCAGAGACCATCAGGGAAAGAAGAGGGGAAACACGAGGAAGGAAAGACAAGTGGCCCCTTTAGAAGGGAAGAAGCTGCTGAAGCTAACCAATGCTTCAGTCTCCAGAGCAAAGCTCCATGCTGGTTGATGATGCTGGGCATCATTCCTTGCATTACTGTATTGTCAATACTATGTTGTCAATTCTTTGCATTACTTTGTGTTTCAAAAGAGGACAACGTGCTTTTTTATTTTCAGTAACTAAAAAAGGAAGTCTTGCACTGAAGCTAAATTNGGAAGTCTTGCACTGAAGCTAAATACATCATGCAAATTGCTATATTCATCTGCAAATTTTTAAAATTTGGATTTTCTGTGCATTGTAACAGGCATAAACTAAAGCACACATCTAACATGCAGCTTTAGCAAGTGTTTCCATCATTTCAGGAAAATGAGACGTGTTTCCTTTCACTTCTGTAACACAGAAAATTAAAAAGTCTGGAGGGCTTGTGAACTCGAAACTTGTTAACCTGGAGTCTCTCTGTAACGTTAGCTCAGCCTTAGGGAAGTCAAATGTAAGAATTTCTGTCATCCTTATGATTCCATGTCCCAAAGTCATAGGAGAGCACAAATGGGAAGATGCTCAGAGCTGTTGTATGATGAAAACATAGCAAGAACTGGTTTGTTATAATATATACTCTATGGATGTGTACTGGGATTGCCCTGTGCATTGAGCAAATGCACCGGATAAGCTTTGTGCCTGTTTTGCCATAGACCTTTGATGATTCTGATGCAATAAATGCTATTTTCTTGCACGTATACATGCCTTAAATTATGCATATAATTAACAGGGTAAAAAATCTGTTTCAGGAATCTAAAGTTAATGTGCTGCTTAATGAGAAATTGAGACTACAAAAAAGAAATTTAACTCACTAAGCGTTGTACTACTTTATACTACTTTGTGCTTGGAGAATGTTAAAAATAGGCTGGCCTTTTTTTAGTCTTTATTGTAACAGAATACTGCAACATTACAATTCATTAAATAAAGGTAGCTCGAAAGAGTAAGGGAAATTCATTGAAACCTAAATGCAAATGTTATTTTGTATTTTTCTTTGAGCTGCTTTTACAAACCCTAAATAGATATGACTGTGTTTTTAAGAGGATTTGGATTCGTTCCTATACTGGGGAGAAATGTGCTTTTATGTAATAATGTAATCATGTTTCTTATTATCAAGAAAAAGGGGAAAATCTAATTTTGACAACTTTAACTAGGAAAAAAATGCCTGTGACTCAGTAATTTGACCTCTTTTACAAGAGACGTTACAATATGATGTGCATCTGGAAAGAACACTCAGTACTGCGCTAACGGGTTGTTCAAAGCGGGAACAGTATGTGGCACTTAATTCAAGGTTTCATTCTAAAACCTGAACTTTATTGTCAGGTGTAGGTGGTGGCAATGAAGGTGGAAGAGGCAAAGCTGGAGCTAAACTATTCCAGGATTTCCAGATGTTGAGCAGAATCTGGACTCACCCTTGGTGTTTGCAGCTGGACTATATTAGCAAAGAAAATAAGGTAAATTAGATATATCAAAATACTCTCTATTGAGAACTTTCCAAATAAGCTTTGCCAAATGCTAGGTAAAGTTTCGTCAAATTAATGGAAATCTTTGTTGCTGTGGGGTAATTTTGCTGCTGGTTTTGTCATATTTTTGTTTCTGGCTATGTTGTCATTCTTAAAACATTTTGCAAGGCCACCCATTCTAGAGCTGATCAGTGTTTAAATGAAGCATAAGCAGATGGCTAAGGGTTTAATGAAAGCTTCTGGATGAGCATACTCAATAAAATTTCTGTTTTTTCTCTTTTGAGGGCTATTTTGATGAAGACAGCCTGGATGAGTTCATAGCTTCAGATTCCGATGAAACTTCAATGAGCTTAAGTTCTGATGATTATGCAAAGTAATTGACCTTTTATTTGTTTTTTGTTGGGTTTATTTCCCTAACAGATCTTGAGTGATTTCTATAAAAATAAATGGGTTTTTAAAATTATTTTATTTTATGTATCTATTACAATATGTTCTCTAACAGTAGAATTTTAAAAAAATAATGGGATGTACAATGTTACCTTTTCAGGAAAAAAAAATCCAAGGGGAAAAAAGTGAAGAAAGAGTGTAGCTCAAGTGGAAGTGGCAGCGATAATGATGTTGAAGTCATTAAAGTCTGGAATTCAAGGTCTCGTGGAGGTGGAGAAGGAAATGCAGAAGAACTTGTAAACAACCCTCCATCTGTTACAAAATCAGATGAAGGTGTGTATAGTACACAAGTAAAATAAAACACAAGTCAGCTTCATTGTGCAAAAGGCGGTCTGTGACTCTTACTGATGAGCTGTGCTATCGATAACTGCTAACCTGATCATTGCTGTAGTGCAAACGCTATTCTTTCTTTGCCTGTTGAACTCTTTTCATACCAGTTAAGCCAAAAAATGAGGAAACAATTCTGTAGTTCAGACATTTCAAAGCATTTAAATGGAGATGATGGCCTTATCTTTAAGGTTTTTTACCTTTTTTTTTTTCTTTAATTATAGGCAAAGCTACATCCTCTTCCAACCCTGGTAGCCCAGCGCCAGATTGGTACAAAGATTTTGTCACTGATGCAGATGCTGAAGTGTTGGAGCATTCTGGGAAAATGGTGCTTCTCTTTGAAATTCTTCGAATGGCAGAGGAGCTTGGAGACAAAGTGTAAGTCAGTTCAGAAATACTTTTAATAACCTTATGAGTATGTTAATCTGAGAGTGTTCTTTGATCAGTCTTCATAATGCTGTAGCTCCATTTTCTGAAGCAAATGCGCCTGTTACATTCATTTTTATCAGTGAGTTTTCCCATACAGGCATGTACTCCACCAGAGTCTTTCTCTGTGTCTAGAAAGGCTGTTCCAAAGGTAGTACCAGAGTGAGGAGAGAGGAAAAATAAAGCGATAAAATAATTAAAATAACTTCAGAGATTAAGTTTGTGTTTCTCTGTTTCTGTTTTCAGACTAGTGTTCAGCCAGTCCCTAATATCTCTGGATTTGATAGAAGATTTTCTGGAGCTGGCCAACAGGGAGAAAACTGACAAAGACAAGCCTCCTATTTATAAAGGTGAGTGCCACCTTGAACAACTGCAAGACTAATAACTCTTTTTTGGCTCTATTCAGTCCAAAGGGAATGTATTTAAAATAGTTGCTTTCATTAGAAATATTTTGTGCTCTGTACTATTTGTGAAGTTGGCAAGATTATTGGTCTCCTCCGCAGGTCGTCTCTGCTATCCCATTATGGGCTTTTGCTTCTGATTTCATTCTGTATCATCTCTGCTTAATATAGCTTAGGCAGATGACATGTTCATCATCTGAAAGGGAAGAATGCATTTTGCTAAATTCTGTACAGAAGGGATGTTGTATGCTGATGCGTGGCAAATTCTGATCCTCCCTACTGGGAGAGAGATAATGAATGAAAATTAGCCTACTTTAAAGCAGCGTGTAGAACATGCAAAATGTGAATTTAGGCTTTACTCTGCTGGAGTAGATTGTTTCATGGACTTGATCAGGGAGCAAAGTACCGAATTCATTATTGCCCTGGTGATGGCGAGGAATTTCTCAAAACCCAGACACGTCCTTTGCATCGCACGTTTCCTCTGTTGACTCTGAGATCTTCCCAGAGCACCTGATGATGCAGTTCGTTTTCCTGTGGAATTTTGGTTTGCCGTATGCATTGATTAGAGAGTTCCTTTGAATCTGCCATTCCTTTCAAGTATCATATTGCTAAGTGTAAGCATGTTGAACAGTTGCATAAGAGAAATGTGGCTTTGTGATACCAATATCATAATTAGACAGAGATCTCCATTATCTGTCTCTCTCAGCCTTACTGTTTCTGGCTGTTGCTCCGTCAGCTTCACAGCTTCGTCAGCGATGACATTTGTCATCTTCAGATGTTATGAGCCATCTGTATCTTACGGAGTTTATGCCTTTAGCCTGAGATAATGATTTAAGAGGTGGTTTCTTTTTTCTTTTTGATAGTTCTTTTGGAAAGCAATTAGACCATGCATCTTAGCAAGATTCACCATATAGAGACCTTCCTGACATAACAATGTCTTTCTCATAATTGATTATATTATCATAGAATCATAGAATCATTTAGGTTGGAAGAGACCCCTGGGATCATCAAGTCCAACCATCAGCCCTACTCTACAGGTTCTCCCCTACACCATATCCCTCAACACCACATCTAATCTACTCTTAAACACAGTCAGGGAGGGTGACTCCACCACTTCCCTGGGCAGCCCATTGCAGTGACTGACCACTCTTTCCGTGAAAAATTTTTTCCTAATGTCCAGCCTAACCCTACCCTGCTGCAGCTTGCAGCCATTCCCTCTTGTTCTGTCGCTCATTGCCCGTGAGAAGAGACCAGCACCAANCCCCAAGCCTGTAGCGATGCATGGGAGCCTGTAGCGATGCATGGGCATTGAGCAGTGCTGTCTCCTAAAACTGCTATTTTCTTTATAATTGATGGCACAGAGGGGTTCGTTTTGTGTACATGTAACTTGATGGCCAAAGGAAAAAAGAAAGGTTACTTGTGGACTGGGGAGAGAAGAAAACATTCTGTCAGCTGTAATTATATTTTTCTTCCCATCTGGCAAGAAGTATCCATAACTCATAGGGTAATTAAACTCAAAAATAATGCATTTTATGTTGCACATCTGTTCTTCTACTAGATAGTTGTGTATATGTTTCATATTTGTTCTTTTACTAGATAGTTTTGTATATCAATCTCTTATGCAATCAGCATTTTGATAATTTGACTATTACCTTTATAGGTGAAGGCAAATGGTTCAGAAATATTGATTACTATCGCTTAGATGGCTCAACTACAGCTCAGTCAAGAAAGAAATGGGCTGAAGAATTTAATGATGAAACTAATGTGAGGTGAGATCTTCTCTGATATACATGCCTAATTTTCCCCCTTCCCTTTCTTTTCTTCTTTATTTCTTCATTACTTGTATTAGCTTAATGACCTCTTAAGGCTAGGCAAATAAATACCACAATGTTGTCAGGTGCAGAACTTACACAGAAAATGTGCAATAGGAGGTTTCTGGTTTCCTGAGATTGCTTCTATTTGTACCGATGAATGCTTACTCAGTGTTTCATTCTTGTTTAAATTGTAAGCAATTTGGATCAGAGACAGACTTTCTATTGTGATTACCTAAAAGGATATAAGGACCTAGGAAAAATCAGAGCCCTGCAGGGTCTGGCCAGGAGACAGCAGTCACTTGGCTGGTCAGAAGGCTGTAGCTCTCAGCTGTCTCCAGAGTTGTCTCCCAGCCATTCATGGTTTATTCAAGTCGGGACTTTCAAGTCTGATTTAGATAGGTAGATAGATATAACTTTGTACAAGTTAAATGAAGCGACGGAACCTCAGCTTCCTAGATTTTCAATAGTTTGAAAAATAAAATACATCGTTAGTTCTGTGTCAGTGTTGTATAATTTACAGGGGAAAAATCCTGAATGGAACAACGTAAGCTAATTCAGTGTTAATACTCTTAAAGAGTTTATTCTGTCAGGTACCTGTCAAGAACTCATTTTAGATTGAACCTAAGTGAGATGGTATTCAACAAAAGCAGATGCATCAAAGAGACGGTGCTGTTCTGGAGTTACCCTGAAAGTCTGCTAGTCAAGAAGCAGTTTCAACAGCATAAAATACGCCTGTTTAAAATTATGGTTTAATTTGATATAGCTAATGTTATCAGAGTTTGAAAATGCAAAGCCAAGAATTTTTTCTTGCCCACCAGCTTCTGTTAGGAGTTGGGTTTGCAGAAGGCCCTGATCTGTACTTCCGGGCATGCAGGTTTTGCTAAAAGTGTTGTCCTTGTAAAATCTGTGTCTCTCTTAGGCTTAATATACAGTATTTTAATAAAGTTTTTGAGTTATTTCAGTGTATGAACAACTCCACAGTAATTCAGCAACATGGGAATAATTGTTGCTTTCCAAAATACTAACATTTTGAAACTTTTCTCTGTTCCAGAGGCCGCTTGTTTATTATATCCACTAAAGCAGGTTCCCTCGGAATTAATCTCGTGGCTGCTAATAGAGTAATCATCTTTGATGCTTCTTGGAACCCCTCATATGACATCCAGAGTATTTTCAGGGTTTACCGCTTTGGGCAGAACAAACCTGTGTTTGTGTACAGGTTTTTGGCTCAGGTACGTTTCTGTCTGATATTTCTATCGTGGTCTGGTCCTGCAGTCAAATTTGTAAACTTCAACAATTTGGATTTGTGGTGAAGTTTGTAGTGGTCCACACTGATTTGGTCATCTTCCAGCCCTAATAGCAATATTTGGCCACTGAAAAACCTCCTGGAGGAGAGATTGGTAGAACAATTATTTCCTTTTAAACCACCTCATCTGACACTTTGTATAACACAAATTCTGGAATTCCAGCTGTGATTCACGCAGTCAGACTCAGAGTAATGTTCCCAGCTTTTTTAATTTACACAGCACTAACAATTTTTAATTGAATAGACTGTAGAGGGTGGTCATTGTTAGGGAATGGGCTTGATAGGTGTGGCTGTCTTCTACAGACCCCTGGTCTGTGGGCCCTGACAGTCCAACTGGAATGAAAGCACAGGGAGCTGAAGAATTCTTCACAAGAAAGGCATCCAGTCACGATTTGAAACTTGTATCACACCCTACAAATATAACAGATGTGTAATAATTCTGATGGTCACTGACCCATGCTTTTTAAAAGTATGATACCATTATTTCTGTTAGGGAACTATCTTGCTTCATATTCTTGTGCTTCAGGTGTTACAGAGTAGATGGAAGACCTTTTCCCAGTAACAATACTTAACTCCTGATGAAGTCACTATTTGCTTGCCAACTTAAATAAATAACTTCTTGTGGCACATAACTGTCAGACACAGGTTTTTAATTCAGCCTTCAGTCTATTTTTGTAGTTTTCTGTGTGCACTTTTGAACTGTCAATATCCTTTTTAAATTACAATGTTCAGAACAGGCTGTGCTGTTCTTGTGCTTCTCGTAGTCATCATCTTTTTTTAAACAGAAAAAATAAAATTTCTCCTTTTTTAATCAAGGATCTAATATTTTTCATACCCAGCTGTGATGAATTAGACTTCACTGCTTCCCTTCCCCTCTGCTCTGCACCCCAGTGACATGGTATCTGTTTTCCCGTTTTACAGGCTGCTCTAAACAGCCCTGTAAGGTACATGCTGTGGAAAATGACCTTTTCTTCTTTCTTTCTTTTATTCCTTTTTCTTTTTTAAATCCTACTTTTGGGAATTGAAACAAAAAAGATCTCTTCAAAACACTACTGAAAATACACATTTCTTACTCTAGTCAGTAGCTAGGTGACTTCTACTATATGACTTCTATATTACTTTGTGCTCGCTTTCAGGAGGGGTTTTTTCATTATTATTTTCCCAGCAAACGGTGTTTTCAGGTAATTTTGTAGATACGGGGTCAAAGAAATGAGGAAAATAGAGCACTGATATGTTGTTATTCCAGCTCTTTCATAGCTATTAATTTTTTTCCCTGATATTACAAAAGTGTCCAGTATCTGTATGAACGTGAGTGTCTTTGCTTTTTTAGGGCACGATGGAAGATAAGATCTATGACCGTCAGGTAACGAAGCAGTCGTTGTCTTTCCGGGTTGTGGACCAACAGCAAGTTGAACGTCATTTTACTATGAATGAACTTACTGAGTTGTACACTTTTGAGCCAGATTTGTTGGATGATCCTAATTCAGAAAAGAAAAAGAAGAGAGATACACCAATGTTGCCAAAAGTAAGTTGATGCACATCACTAGGAAGTCTGCGCTATTCCAGTATTTTATATCTGCTTAAGGACATGGGGTGTTTGATCTTGGAAGAAGAGGGCCGTATTTTCACTTTCCAGTGATATTTTTCACTTTGAATGGAAGTGGAGAGCGGGTAAAACAATAAAATACGTAATGAATATAACGGATGGTATAATGAGATAGGTAATGAATTTCCCTGCAGTCTAATTGACAGTATAAGAAAAAGATGTGCAGTTAAAAGAAAAATTTTAAATCAGAATAAGCAAAAATACTTTTTTACACAATTTGAGTGAATAGAAGTTTTACTGCAGGAACCTGTGGAAGAAGCCAAGATTCAAATTAACACTTCAGTCAGTGGGTGCTGGTGATAGCTACCATAGCCTCAATTTGTGATAACAAGACTGCGAGGTGATACTGTACTTCAGGGTCTGGGTTTTATCTACCTAGGTGAGACTTCCTAAGAGTCACATTAATCCACTCTCTCCTTTACCAAGCCTTTTTGGATTTTAGTTCCTTGTTTAACTCTTCTTGTAGGGGCTATTAATAGTGATACGGTAGAGATAGGGGGAAAAGTTGCACTTCTTTACTGTTTAAGTGAGGAAAAGTAGACAAGCTATGATTTTTGTTACCTATTTTTGGTGTTGTCAGTACTAGCAGTGACCAGTGACGTTTTTCTAGACAATCATTTACACCATTTACATAAGTCAGTGAGAATGCTGATACTCTGTACTTTGAGGTAAAGCAAAGTAGTGATGTCACACCTTTTTCTGAGTCTCTGCTAACTGAACTTCTAAGGTCACACTGGTTTGTTTCCACTGAGGCCTACCTAAACTTATTTGTAGTGGATGTGGCATGTGTAGTAGCGGTTTGCTGTCCTGTGTGACACTTAGGGAACTGGAAAACTTACTAACTGAATTTAAAAATTAGAACTTTTATAGTCAGGCAGGAGTAAACTTCAGGGGAAAGAGTAACTGGTTTAGTTATTTCATTCCTTTTTTTCCAAGTCAGTCTGTATTTACAATTAGGCTATGGTTTTGTACTCTGTCTTAATTTATATTCTTTGCGTATACGGTCTGCTAAAGACTTAACTCATCATTACTCTGTTGTGCAATTATCTTCGCTTCTTACCAGGTGAAGAGCTAGTGCACACTAACACATTCACAGCCCATGAGTTACTACTGTGTTTAGGTTGTTACACAGTGTCTGCCTGTGGAGAGGGAGGTTTCCCAGTTTGTAAATCTATTAATTTCCAAGGAAAAAATGGTATGTTTTTGTTCTAGACTGTCTGCAGACCATTATAATGTAATAAATTGTAGTCAGGCATCCCATTGGCATTCTCTGAAACAGTCTATCAGACCACCTACAGCGGCGGCGCAGCTGCTGGGGGGATTTAGGAAGTGTTAGTCCTGTAAGTGTTAGTCACTGCTACACATACATTTTAAAACCCTTGAAAACAAACTTTAATGACTGTATCTAAGCTCTTTTTATTACAGTGTTCCCCACTGTAAGCAGTAAATTGTAGATAACAGAAAAAATTATTTTCAGGTTTTTTTACTATGTTGTACATTTTTATTTTAGCAAATGTTTTATTTGTACCTCCTAAAACATCTTTCTCTGGTTGTAATTAAGCAGTTATTTTATGCCATATACATTTATGCTTCCACAAACCCATAGCTAATGCATTGCCACTTGCTGCTGCCACTACTTCTTTTAAGAAAATAACAGGTTGAAAACCTATGAAGCAACTGAGTATGTTTACTCCAAGCCTTGATCAGTCTGATGTAATAAATTACATTTTGAAAGTGACTTGTGGCCTTTTGCAATAATAAATCCATTAATGAATTAAGTATCATGTAAAAGAGAAAGTTTATAAAACTCCAACTTATTTTGTCATTCGGTTTTAAATATTAGGTTTCTTACTAATTCCCTTCCTCCAGCCATCAGTGTAAGGTTTGTGTAAGTTAAGTTGAATACAGGCTTTTAATCAAGTCCTTGGCTGTAAATAGAGCAAATCTGCATATTGGAATTCTCTTTGGTTTTTTCATGGTTTTAGCAAGGGGTGTTGAATGGATTTTTGTCTTTCTAAAGAAGTGCATCTTAGTACATACCATATGCAAATGTCTAGTGCCTTTTTTTTCAATTTATTGGTATGAGAGGCGATAATCTATTGGGTAGATTTGGGTTATTTTAGCAGTTGGTGTATTTACTTGTTGAAAGCGGGCTTTGCATTCCTGATAGCCTCATAGAATGTGGGAAGCTAGCCATTGACCCCCAAATACTCTTTCCCTGTCTCTGTCCCCCTGAAGTAGCCTCGGTAGTGCAGAACAGTCATGCAGGATGCCAAGTTCCACTGGCTTCTGCGGGAGCTGGGAGTTGGGAGCTGGAGGTGTGAAGCTCCTTCAGAGGAAGGAGCGCGCAACTCTGGAGAAGCCATTGCTCTGTGGGTAGAGCAGCCTGCAGGACGTGCGGTGGCCGTGTGTTTGTCCTTGGTACAGCTGGGGTGAAAAGGCCAATAGATATGCCCAAGTGACCACTTGCTGTGACCAAATCCTGAGTAGTTCGACCAGGGAGATGGCAAGGGAATAGTCACGTTTAGGCTGGCTTCCCTGCTGGTCCAGCATTGACCTGCCTTCCCTGGGTGAATAGGGCTTAGCGCCACGGGGACAGTCTGTCTCAGTGGAATTTATACTGGAGAACTTGGATGTGTTTGGTGCTTATTTTTACTATTTTGATGACCCTTTTTTGTTTTTTTAAAGTATTTTTGGCTGCATTTGTCTTCCCTGTGTAGCTCAGCTGGTTGGGGTATTTTGTTTTTATTTTATCCATGATTGGGTTCTTGCTTTGCACACAAAACTGAGCTAGTCCAGTACTTGCAGTGACTCCTTCCTTGATTCCTGTGGTCTGTTTAATTGAATTGTGGCTTATGCCTTATTTATAATATCATATGTTTAACTTTTATGTTTTCTGTTCTAGTCTGACTTTTTTGTCTATCCTATTCTCTAAAATTCTACATAAACAATCAAAAGCAAGTATTAGCTGTAGGAAGTTTTGCAGTGGATGTAACTGTAATTGTATAAGGTCATTCATTCAGAAAGTTAACTATCCCTTATTTCAGTGTAATTTTAGGAGAGAAGCATGATTCAGCTTTATAATTGTAAAACATGAACAAATGAATTTAACAGCACACTCACAGCAATTTTTAAAAAAGTAATTATTTAAAAGACCTCGATATGCTTATGAAAACATTTTATTCTTATATTTGATTAGTTACCCAGCATTTGGAGATTAACATTTTCTTGAAGATCGCGTTGCACGATGTTCTGTAGCTTTGTTCAGGGGAAGCTGAGCACACCCAACCTGATCTCTGCAGCCATAGCTGGAAACAAAGGCCACAAGAACTGTACCTGTATTATTCTGCCATCCTTGAGCTGGCTGCCCCTTCCTTAACAAAGCCTGAACTGTTCCTTTATAATTACCACCAAAGCAAAATAGGCATTTAGGCTAAAAGAAGGCTTTAGTTCTGCCTCTTAGGGGTTTTGCGTGTAATTGTCTCTCTTTGTCTTCAGGCTTCTTTTACATCTTCAAAGCACAGTCTCTTGAACACTGATCTGGGTGTGTAATTTTACTGTTGTGCAAATGGTAAGGTAGGGATTACAGTTGTAATCCTTAGCACTGGTGTGAAATGCACAGTAGAAACATGTAAATATACAAAGAGTGGAGATATACTAGGCTCTGAAAGAGCAGCTTCCTCAGAGCAGGAGTACAAAGGTGTTTGAAAATATATATTGTAGAACTGACCCTTTCTAAGCAAGCTTTTTAGAGGGACTTCTGGATAGGGATCAGGTGAAATGTTCTTCAGCTTTTCTGCAGTCACCTGAGCATGACTGTGGAAAAACCTGGAGGGATAATAGATTTTCTGCTGGTTGTCTGCTAAGCTGGAGAGCTTTGTGACCGCAGTGTAGGAAGGTCCTGTAGGAATGCAGCCGGGAGTCGTGTATGTGTGTTGAGGCGGAGTGATTCAGAGCGGGGCATTAAGGCCCTTCTCCTAACTCCTACCTTTAGCACACTGTTCAACTTCTTTGATCTAAGAAAAGAAAAAAGGTTGAGGTTTTGAATTCTTTTGCTTCTAATGGGTTAGGAGAATTCATTCTATATTGGTTTACAAGTCAGGAATAAAGCCGTTACGTCAGTGAAGAAAGAAATACTATTTGATTTTTAAAATCCATCCTTGAGAGTTTTGGTTTTGCAATAATCCAGGTTTCAGTCAAAGATGAGTTTTCTTAGGAAGTGTTGGGGCGGGAGGGAGATGTTGAGCGTTGCTATTATATATAAAAAGTCACACAGAGAACGTGCAGTATGTAGTTTTCCTGGAAGTTTCTCAAAGTTTCACATCAAGTTTTAATTTTCACAGCAGTTTTCTGGCCTTTGTGGTCTGAACAAGACCTTTGGGTGGCTGAGGAGCTGGAGCATAAGGGTCTCAGGGGGAGATGCATCTTGCATTACAACCATAACTTCATCTCTGTGCTGTTCTGTAGCCCTCTGAAAGAGCTGCTGGGTCTTGAACAACAATGTAAATACTTGGTGTTAACAGATATTTTTGTTATGAATATTGTTCACATGAATTATGAAATTAGTCTTAACTTCCAGTGCTTGATTTCATTCATCTGCTGTCCCTGCAGAGCTGGGAAGGACTACTTCAGAAATTCAGTCTAAAAAAGGTGCAACAGGTGTCTTAAGACTCAGTAATCACTTGGTCAAATTTCCTGTATTTAGGTGTAGAAATCATTACTGTATGTAG
Organism: Jacana jacana; assembly: GCA_013400555.1. NCBI lineage: Eukaryota > Metazoa > Chordata > Aves > Charadriiformes > Jacanidae > Jacana > Jacana jacana. Next base: position 79,317 of record VZTM01010946.1, on the reverse strand, counting down.
GCCGTGAGCCCTATGCAAATCATAGAATCATAGAATCATTCAGGTTGGAAGAGACCCTTGGGATCATCAAGTCCAACCATCAGCCCTGCTCTACAAGTTCTCCCCTACACCAGATCCCTCAACACCACATCTAATCTACTCTTAAACACAGTCAGGGAGGGTGACTCCACCACCTCCCTGGGCAGCCCATTCCAGTGACTGACCACTCTCTCTGTGAAAAACTTTTTCCTAATGTCCAGCCTAAACCTACCCTGCTGCAGCTTGCAGCCATTCCCTCTTGTTCTGTCGCTCATTGCCCGTGAGAAGAGACCAGCACCAGTCTCTCTACAGTGCCCTTTCAAGCAGTTGTAGAGAGTGATGAGGTCTCCCCTCAGCCTCCTCTTCCTCAAACTAAACAATCCCAACTTCCTCAATCGATCCTCATAAGCCTTGTTCTCCAGGCCTCTCACCAGCTTTGTTGCTCTCCTCTGTACTCGCTCCAGCACCTCGATATCTCTCTTGTGCTGAGGTGCCCAGAACTGGACACAATACTCAAGGTGTGGCCTCACCAGTGCTGAGTACAGGGGGACAATCACCTCCCTACTTCTGCTGGTCACACTATTCTTTATGCAAGCCAGGATGCCATTGGCCTTCTTGGCCACCTGGGCACACTGCTGGCTCATGTTCAGCCTCCTGTCGACCAGCACCCCCAGGTCCTTTTCTGCCAGGCAGCTCTCCAGCCACACTGCCCCAAGCCTGTAGCGATGCAGTGACTCATTATCTAGCACAGGCTAAAGGCACAAGCAGGTTTTGTTATTATTTCTGAAGAGTAGCAATTCAAGAGAAGTTGGTGTAAAGTGAGACAATTCTGTTTAATGTATCATGATTGTATTTCGGGTGTTGTGTTTGACTTTGCCACGAATTTAACAGTGGGTCTGGAGTCTGTTTTTAAATCAATGTGATTTATGACTGGGCTATTGCTTTGGGTTTTTTTAAAGTAGGTTCTCGCAGACTCTTAGCACTTGGCTCCCGAAGGATTGTCTCCTGGGTTAGACTTGGCTGATGTGTAGCTAATGGGCAAAAGTTTTTTCACCAAAATGCTGATAGCTGGGCTCGGTGATAAGTGCCTTACCTTGGGCAGTGCGCTGCATATTTCAGAGCAATGTGTGTAAGGTGGGAGCTGGACAAAGATGGAATGGAGGGACACCATGTGTCCCTCGCAGCTGGCACCTTTGCCCCCTCTGTTTCTTGCTTATTCTTCCCCAGATCAGCATGTTCAGTGGGTTAGAGTCACACTCACATTTTTATGTGAAATGAAAACTTGGCTCAATTGAGGTCATGTAATGCAGATTGGAAAAGCAGATTAAAGTAATAGCTCAGATTCGGTTGGACGTAGTGTATCATTATTTTATACTACCTAAGGACACAGCCAGGGCATGTGTTTTACTGTAGTTCCGTACTAGAGGACAGCTTTGTGAATTTTGGAAGGCTGTTGATCTCAGAATCACAAGAATTTGCTGCTTATTTAAATTTGTTTTTATTTTTAACCTTGGTATTAAATGTTCAACTGGTTGAGGAAAAACTTGTTTATGAATTGCAACATAACTTGCATTCCTTCATGGAAGATTTCCTTTCTAATACATTTATCACCCCATAGCTTTTCATTTCCATCAGGATTTTAAAAAGACAAACCTTTTTTAAAAACTTATTATTATCCCTTTGTTTTTGTGTTCATTGCTGGAATTTCATCTTAAGGCTTCTAAAGGTGTTGATAATCATTGTTCTATCAATGAGCTAAAAGTATGAAAAGGAGTGCTTATTCTAATAATTCTTTGTGTCTAAGGTGAATTGATTTTTTTAATTGTAAAATTAAACTAGATGGCAGCACGTTCCATCTCCCAGTTTTCAATCTCCACCATTAAAGTTAATGCAAAATAAAGTTTAAACAAAGAAAAGCAAACACACAGTTGGATGTAATTTAAACCACATTTTGAAGACTGTGTTGGCTAAGTGAGTGTGGATTATATTCCAGTATTGTTTTCAATAATAGTGTTACCATGGAAATTAATGCATATGCATGTCCAGGAACCCTCCACACACTGATGTACAGCTACAGTATGCTGAGAGCACTTTAATCCTGTTAGCTTACTTTTGCAATATCTTCTTGACTTCTTCACCCACTTCCTGTAGGTGTGCTCCTCACCCCTTTCTCTACCACCACCCCAGATATACCATTATTTGTTTCTTGTGTCCGCTAGTTATGCAGATACTACATTGAATACTTTGTTGAGGAGCTGGCAAAGAAAGCATTGATTGATTCAATTGTAGGGAGACCAGAGAGTAGAAGGATGAAACAAAGACCAGCTTAGAGCCTTGGTTAGCATAATTGAGTTTTAAACACTTTGTGACAAAGCCACTGGTCAGGGCTTTCACATGCAGATCCCAGCACTGCAAAACTCTGTTTGCCATTCTTCCCAGTCACTGTTTTATCGAGATTGTAAACTGTCAGGGTTTGTACAGATGCTGAGCAGAATAAGGGTGTGATGTGGGTTGGGTCTGTAGGTATTCATAGAGCTCTGCTGCAAAAAGTGTATTTGGTGCATTCACTGTAAATCAGTTCAGGAGTGGTCCAAAAGTTCAGTGAGAGAATTCTTTGTTTTGTTCTGTATTATAAATCTTACAGCTTTCTTCAATTGGCAAGCTCATCAGTGATATGAGTGTGTTTAAAAAACCCCACACTCCAGTTTAAATAACTTCTCTCCAGAAGGAGGGTCCTGCAGTGCAGCCTGAGCAGTTATTAATGCTCTGATGGAGCATGTTTTCCTCCATCCTTTCCATCACTACCTGTATTTTAGCATAGAGAGAAAAACTCAGTGGACTGGAGTGTTGACTCACTGAGAACAAGGATTGCAAAACCATTACTGCCTACCTTGAAAATACCACTTTTTACATTAATTCTCTTTATCTCCTTTTATATCACTTTTTAATTGAGATAAGGATCTATCATAATGTGGCATCTGTAGTCCAGCAACCTAATATTTTAGTTAGCAGCTGCTTTGATTTTATCTTATCTAGGAAATACTCAACATGATGGTAACTTGGCATTTCAAAAAACATTGATGGGTTTTATGTAGAATGTTTTGTATTAGAAATCTTAGACTGAATGCTGAAGTGTATTGGAGCTTTCTTTTGTATATACATCTATATGCAAAAAAAACCCCAACCCAAACAGATGTGCGTGTCTAAAATGTTAGTATGCCCGTGAACAAAACCTTCACAACAGTTTGCCATTATAAAAACATTATAAATGTTAACCTTAAAAAAAAAATAAGGTTAATCTTAAAAGGAATCAGACATTAGGGATACTGTGAAATACAAAGATCTAAATTGCAACCTCCTGATCAAATCTGGTTTGTAGCAGTGATTTGACCTTAGCACAGGCGGGTGGGGGACTATCTTGACATGTATCTTAACACTTACTAGAAAACAGCCTTTTCTGTTGGATGCTGATGGACAGTTGATGGACCAAAGTACTACTTAGTGTTTTAAATCCAGTAGAGGTGCTCTTTCTTTATTACAGATGCAGATTATTGATAGGGCCTCTCAGGTATCCAGCCTCAGCAAAGGAAAAAATCACCGAGCACATTCCATTCTTTTTAGGTTCTTGAACTGCAGTTATTGTTGTGGTATCTGAGTGCATTCCTGTGGTTCATTAAGTGATTGGACTGTCATCTCTGCAACAGATTGTTAATCCATTAGCCTCCCTCTGAGGAAAACTGCACTTTTCAATTATTTTTTAATTTTGTTTTGCTGTGAAGCGCTCTGAGCTGCTATTTGTGAAATTGGGTGAAAGCAGTAAATTAGGCATGTACAGAGTAAAAAACAGAGAATAGAGCTACTGAGTGACTTCCCATTTTATCAACTCTTTCATTTGAACAGGATACAATTCTAGCAGAATTGCTTCAAATCAATAAAGAGTATATAGTTGGGTATCATGAACATGATTCACTCCTGGACCATAAGGAGGAGGAAGAACTAACTGAAGAAGAACGGAAGGCAGCATGGGCAGAGTATGAAGCAGAAAAGAAGGTAAAGTTAGCTGTATCATGTATTTCTGTACATGAAAATAATCTTTCCAGATTTAAGTGTGACTTTTTCAGGTTTTTTGGGAGGACATTAATTTTTTTATAGGCCAATAAAAGGCTGTGTAAAGCAAATTTTGATACATGATGAATGGAGATACTGTGTCTCATTTGCTTTTTTGATGCTAGTCTTGTGTGTATTTTCCTTTGTTACTTTCATTTGAAAGTTACTTTTTCCTTTTACACATGCGTTTTTTTTCTGTTTCATAATAAAACTCAACTGGTATGCTGTGTAATCCCTCTCTTTCTACCATTTGAGGGAAATGTCTAGCTCCATTAAAGGTATACAATTGATTTTAGAATTTTTTGCCATGATCCTGCAAACTTATAAGCATCTGCCAGGAAGGGCTTAAAAGCTTGCTTTTTTTTTTTTCCTGTCACTCCCTGTGTCCTGTCTATTTGATGTTTAAGCAGGTGGTAGAATGAAGAAAATTGTAAATTGGCTATGGGTTTAGGATTTTTTTGCTGTAAAAGGAATATGATAACTTGGTGCAACCGCAGCCTAATAGCAGAAAATTCCTGGAAATGCAAAGTTTGGTATTCAGATCTGATCAGAAACCTGAAGGTATGAAAAATGCATGTATAAATTGCCACTGACCATCTTGAGTGAACAAATGAAATGGAGTGGAATACTGGGAGAAGGTTTTGTGAGGGTGAAGAAATAGGAAGATCTGATGCAGTAAGCACTGGGTTTGCCCTATGAGAAATCCATACAGGAGATGAGCTTTATATTCCAGATAATCAATTATGCATTTCACTTCAAAATTTGATTACAGCCAGGTCAAACTCAATATTAAGTAGGGAGTTTGCAATATAAAAACACTTAAAGAACTTAAGATAAGCCTTGGTCATTTTTTTTTAAATTTAGTATGCCAAATAATTATAATTAATCTAAACTCTGATATTATACAAGGCTGGAACTTAGGCTCCTCTGTGATTAAAATGTCCTTTGAATGGAGGTTTGGAAAGGATCTTCAGTTTCCTGAGACAGGTTGGCTGTGACCTGAATGGAGCATGCTCGTAGCCTTCTCTAAGGGCTGGTGTGTCTGCATATGCTCTTTCATGGGTTGTTATAGAAGACCATGAATTACCACAGTTGTTCAAACTACATGCATTTTGTGTTTTTCAAGGGCTTGACTATGCGTTTCAACATGCCAACTGGGACCAATATGCTTCCCACAAATTTCAACTCTCAGACACCATATATTCCATTCAATTTGGGTGCTCTGTCAGCAATGAGTAATCAACAGCTGGAGGTAAGTAGCAGTCCAAGTAGTGCAACATCTCTGTCTTGCTGTAAAACATGTATTATTCCTGTCACAAAAAATGGTTAATGTCATTCTTAAATATCTTGGTGTTTATGTAAGTGTATTCTGTTTTTAACAGGGTGGGTTTGTGTGTGTGTAGCTATGTTGAAGTCCAACTTGTGACCGTATAAACCCCTACTCATGTAGTATTTCAGGATTCTGAAAGATAACTGTATTCTTTGCAGATGTTAATCACCACATCTAGCTTTCTCCCTCCCTCAATCTGCTGTCCGAGAAGGACTGGGAGAGTGGGACACCTACACACTCCCTCAGTTATTCCAGGTCTTGGTTTGCCATCTTGGCAGAAGTAGCTGAGGGCATTTTTTCTTGAGAAGCTGCCAGGCTGTAAGGGGGGGAGTTGAAGCACAGTTGTCTCAGGATACCTCCTCCTGTCTGGTGAGGAGCTGGTGCCAGAGAACTTGTAGCAAAGTATGCAAATGAGGGGGACCTGTGTTGAATATACCTGAGGAATAATGCACAAATAGAGTTTGTTCTAAGAACTGTCCACTGTACAAATTGGCAGTTCTATACATGCTGTTCAGTTACTCCATGCTGAAATTCACTTGTGTGGAAGCTTAGACTCATTGACTTGCACAAATTCAGAGAAAAAAGTAGCTAAAGTCTAGGTACACAAGGCAAAGATGAAGAAAACTTAGAGAAGTTTGGCAAAAAAAATGTGTTCTTTGTATCTGTGCTTTATAATGAATTCCCTGGTGTTTTCTCAGGACCTTATTAATCAAGGAAGAGAGAAGGTTGTGGAAGCAACCAACAGTGTAACTGCAGCAAGGATTCAGCCTCTTGAAGACATCATTTCAACCATAGTGAGTGAAATAGCTAACTGTAGGCTTAGACCACAGATGGGAAAACATTCAACGTTGTCAGGCAAATAAATGATTATTGTATATGGTCATTCAGCTAATTAATTGCATTGTTAATGAATATAATTTTCAGTCTGTACGGACCTTTATCGCTGTAGCTTGCAGCAACCCTTAATGCTGTCTAGATGACATAAAGCCTTAGAAGACTGGCAGTTTAGATCCATGATTTTTTGCTGTGCTCTGAAAATGCTGGTTTTCTACATATAAGAATAAGAATTACAAATATGTATTTCCTGTATCTTGTCCTTATATCTGTCTTGGGCTGCCACATTTCTCACTTGCTTTAAGTGATCTAGAGGTGTATTACCTTAATTAGCAATTAGAAGAACTAGTAACTGATTCTGGTGAAAAGTAAGTTCTCATTTACTGGAAATTGGGCTGTGTTTTAACTCAATCCAACTCTGAACAAAACGCAGGACCTCGGTTACCGTTAGGCTTTTGTTAAAAGACCACCACCAAGAAGGTTCTGTCTTTTCTCCTTTTCAGTGGAAAGAAAATGTGACACTCACGGAGAGCCAGGTACAGGCCCTGGCTCTGAGCAGGCAGGCGAGCCAGGAGCTGGATGTCAAGCGCCGAGAAGCCATCTATAACGATGTCCTTACCAAACAACAGATGGTAAAATACCTACCGTTTCTTTCCTCAGCTGCCCGTGTTTGAGCGGGGATGTTGGGAACTGCGTGCTCACAAAAGAGCAGTGTATGTTTAGGCACATAAACAGGCACTTACAGGGGGTTGGGCGTTGTGTGACGGAGGGTGAGTGTGACCGAGCGTGAGGTAGGGTCGGGGAGATGGTGACTCCTGCGGTGCGTCGCCTCGCACTGCTCAGCCTCCTCGAAGGAGGCTCCTTGAGGAGTTCATGTGAAAAAAATACCCGAGTTTTCTGCTTGAAGGTCACGAGGCGTAAAAAGAAACCTGATTCTCAGAGCTCAGGGAGCAACTTAGGAAACACACATCTTAGAAAGTGTTGGCAATGGGGTTTTTTAGCTTGGAATTGTTTTGCGAAATCTGAAAGTTGCCCAGATGATGTCAATGGGAAGAGTTGTCTTTTAAGCTAATAAATATTTAGTGGCAGTCTGCTTGCAGGACTTGCAAAGGAATGATAAATGGTACCTGGCAAATAATGTTGTAACTTATACCTGGGAATAATTTCACAGTATTAGGCAAGTTGCTATGGCAACAGGCAGTAATGCTGCATGCCACACAGTCGGCGAGTCATTAATGGAACTTAGCCCTAAGTGGTGTTACTAAAGGGTTTCTACAGTACTGGGCTTGCGAATACCCTCACATTAGTGATGGGGATAACAATGGTGCTTTTTCCTTGGGCCCTGCTGTCCCTGACAAATTGATTTTAACTCTGAACCTGATCCTCGCAGCGTTGAGAGGGGCGGTGAGGTTACAACAGCTCTGCTTTCCCTTCACAGTTAATCAGTTGCGTCCAGAGGATACTGATGAACAGGAGACTCCAGCAGCAGTACAATCAGCAGCAGCAGCAGCAGATGTCCTACCAGCAAGCAGCAATGAGTCATCTCATGATGCCAAAGCCTCCAAATTTAATCATGAATCCTTCCAACTACCAACAGATAGATATGAGAGGAATGTATCAGTCAGTGTCCGGTGGTTTGCAGCCACCGCCGTTACAACGAGCACCACCCCCAATGAGAGGCAAAAATCCAGGGCCTTCCCAAGGGAAATCAATGTGATTTTGCACTAAAAGCCTAAAGGATTGTTAAAATCAGAGAAAGAACTTTTATTTTTTTAGGAATCAATGGCTTAACAGAACTCAACTGTACAAAAAAAAAGAAAAAAAAAGAAAAGTTACAAAACCCTAATGAGTAGTTTGGTTGGTCCCCTTAAACGCCATGTTCCATACTAGTGTCGCAGCTTTGTTTCAGTAGGACATGATGTTTTCCCCGTTGTCAGTGATGTTGCCTAGAATCTTCTTACATATGTTGAGTACAGGAGATAACAAGTTGTTTTCAGTGAAAACAAGTCCTCCCGTAACAGTAGCATCTCCACAGGTTTCCTGTCTAAACTCCTGCGCTTGCTTTTAGTAGCTGCGAAGCTGTCACCGGATTCCAGAAGCGTAGGAAGGACTGCAGGTCTGTATGTTTCAGTATATCATATATGAATTGTAAACAGCTGAGTTCTTGATTAGAGTTGATTCCTCAAATTATGGAATACTTTTCTGCTTACCCATTTCTTTCTATTACTGGGAATATTAGAACAGAAATAGTCTAGTTTCCTTTTGACTGAGGTCTGGACTCGTGCTAGATCATCTATGCTGAACGGAACGTAGGAACTGAAAATACTCTTTGAAACAGAATTGAGTGCAATATTCTTGAATACTACTGCTCTGAAACTTTGGAGTCTTGCAGTGATACCCAAACTGTGCATACAGCCTTAACTAGTGACTGGGGGAAGGTGATTGCTCTTCCCTAGTCTTCTGCCATTTTTTAGTTTCAGTTTCCTGTGATGGAATAACAAGTGTTGATCTTGGAGATGTTTTTCCTCCACAGGTGAATTTCCTCTTTGGAGTCGGATACAAAGCACATTTCTGTTAACTCCTTGATGCTGGTGCTACTGTCTTTTCCCATTGCCGGCAATGGGAGACGGGCCAAGAAAATGGAATTCCTGGTATTTGGGGGGTTAAAATAGCCGTGGTGGCCAGGGTGAAACCCTGTGTAGAAACAGCAGATCCATCGCAGATTTAAAACCGATAGAAAGAAAGTGCTGGAGCAACTTCCAGAGCTGCCAGAGGAGTGAAATCACTTTTCCTCTATTAGATACAAGTTTTGGTTATGCACTCCTCCCCATTCCCTTTCTTTTGTGTGAAAACATGACTTAGTACTCAGAGCTTGATCTTTGGGGGTTTTTTTGCATTGGTTTTGTTGTTTGTTTTGTTGTTGGGTTCTTCATGTAGACCAGAGATAAATTTCTGGTTTACTGGATATCATTAGCACTCTCTTTACTCACACTTTTTATGCTTGTGAAGATTTAATTAAATACAAGTAGGACTTTAATTTGAATATAGTTTGGTTGATTCTTCCCCCCACGCCCCCCACAACCCCCCCAAAATAAAAAAAAAAGTTGATAATTTGGGGGTGAAGTAAAGTGACAGGAGCATTTGAAGGCAACGGTGTATCGACTGCGGAGAACTCCGGAGAACCGAGCGGATGGAGGCGGCCTTTGCTCCAGGGCTTGCCTGGACTCTTCTGACTGCCTGAACGTGAACTACAACTGAAACTGTTCGGTTTCTGGGAAGTTTCTTGCAGGAGTTTGAGTTCTTGGACAAGTGGGTTTTTGCATCTGAATATGCAAATCTTCCGCGATGCTTCACTTTGCGATTGCAACCTGGTTTGTGATCTGAACAAAGTTTGGTTGATGTGTTGCAAATCCAGCTCACAAGTTGCTGTCTTGGACTCTTTTGTTACAAGATACCACAAAAGAACCTCAGTATGTTCTAGTGCTTTGCCAGCTCTACAATTGAATTTAGCTGGGGGAGAGGGGAGCAAAAAGAGACGTGTTCACACTAGAAGAAACAAAGCGTGAGACTCGGAGACAGAACGTTTGAAGGCAGATGTACTCTGGGCAACTCTCACCCATATTCCTACCTGTCAGGAATAAGAGAAGTAACTTTCTACCAAACCTGGGAATGTTCAGCAGAGTTTTACACTAACTCAAAGACTTAAATGTGGAAGTTTTAGGCAACATTTAAAGGCACATTTTTTTTCATTCTGGACGAAACTCTGGCTAACAGAAGACTAACGCGTAAGAAGAAATCAGAGATAAGCATTGAAGTGAAACTTGGACCACTTTGCATACATGTTTCTCACTTGACATTTTAGCTGCATAACAATGTGCTTTGAGTATAACATCAAGCTTTAACAAATATTTAAAGACAGAACATACATCAGTAAGATAATACAAGGCTCATTTTTATATTTGTTTTAGATGTTTTAACTAGATGAAATGGCTTAAGATGACGAATAAAAATGTTGCTTGTAATACAGTTTTGCCTGCTAAATTCTCCACATTTTGTAACCTGTTTATTCCTTTGGATGTAAAGCGTTTTTGCTTAGTATTGTGATATTGTATATGTTTCGTCCCAGTTGTATAGTAATGTTTCAGTCCATCAACCAGCTTTGGCTGCTGAAATCATACAGCTGTGAAGACTTGCCTTTGTTTCTATTAGATGGCTTTTCAGTTCTGTATTAAATATCCTAAGTACTATAGAAAAGGTGTCACCTCTTCCTATAAGGCTGTTTTGTAATATATATAAGGACTGGAAATGTGTTTTTAAAAAGAAGAAGCATTCAAGTATGACGATATACTATCTGTGTTTTCACCATTCAAAGTGCTGTTTAGTAGTTGAAACTTAAACTATTTAATATCTCATTTAATAAAGTGACCAAAATACATCAGCGTGCCTTGTGCTCCATTGGCAGTACGGCCTTGACGCCGCAGGCGGAGCAGGCGGGCGAGGACTGCCCTGCCAGTTCGAGCTCTCCTCGCTTGCCCCGTTCGGTTCCTTTAGGGAGCGCTGGTTGTGGTCCAGGTTTTCTAATTAGAGGAATTAATGGTGGCTGCTGCAGCCAACCTGTCTCTTAAAAATGAGCATTGAGTTAGTGCCCAGCCACGGTAAATGGCTCTGTGTGAGGTGAAGTTCTGCTTGGTCAAACTACAGCCACCTACTTGCATTTTTTAACCTCGCAGTTGTACGTCTCTCTTTCGCAGTTACCGAGTCCCACCTGTTGGACAAGACCCCCAGCCCTTTCCTCCACACAAACATCGGGTGACAGTTGTGTGTTCAATCTGCCCCTCTGCTGGTTCGCTATTCTGGAAGCTGCTCTGCGGCTCCCCAGCGGCGCTGCAGCAGGTCTCAGCACGGGATGGGGAGGTGCTGCTGGTCTCGCCGGGGGCTGAGAGAGGGCAGAGCCTGCAGAAACCGTGTCTGGTGTGTAAGGAATCAAACTGCACTTGGAAGGGCAGTGTGGGCACCGCGCTTCCAAATACCCCTGTAACTTCTTAACCGGATTCAAAATGTCAATTGAGGGCAGCGGGAGGCTCCTGCCCATGGTGGAGACTGGATGTTGGCTGCTCGTGGTGGGGGCTGGATGTTGGCTGCCCATGGTGGGGGCTGGATGTTGGCTGCCCGTGGTGGAGGCTGGATGTTAGCTGCCCATGGTGGAGGCTGGATGTTGGCTGCCCGTGCTGGGGGCTGGATGTTGGCTGCCCATCGTGGAGGCTGGATGTTGGCTGCCTGTGGTGGAGGCTGGAGGGTGGCTGCCCGGGGGNGGGGCTGGATGTTGGCTGCCCATGGTGGAGGCTGGATGTTAGCTGCCCATGGTGGAGGCTGGATGTTGGCTGCCCGTGGTGGAGGCTGGACGTTGGCTGCCTGTGGTGGGGGCTGGATGTTGGCTCCCCGTGGTGGAGGCTGGATGTTGGCTGCCCGTGGTGGAGGCTGGATGTTGGCTGCTCGTGGTGGAGGCTGGATGTTAGCTGCCCATTGTGGAGGCTGGATGTTGGCTGCCCATGGTGGGCTGGGGATGGGTTCCCCCGGCAAACAGGCCTGCCAGGGGCTGGCACTTGACGGCAGCTTTGGGATGTGTTGGGTGCACGATGCTTCTACCCTGTGGGGTTTCTGTCTGTACCTTAAAAGCAGAACCACTCTGGGCAGAGTGAATGAAAGTAAATCCATCAGAAATAAGAGTTCTGGATAAATTTTCGACATGTATGGAAAGTTGAGTGCCCAAAACAATCCCAGCTGGGGATGTTGGGAAAATGTTGGTGTTGCAGCATCAACCATGTAAGTGTGCAGCACCTGAACGTCCCTTCCCAGACCTGCTGGGCTGCTGCAGTAACCTGCACCCTCTGCCCTGTGGAACCTAACCTGGAGATGCCACCTGGCCAGGGACACAGCCACAACTTCCCCCGCTGCATCCTTGGGAGAGCTTTGCTGCTGTGCAAGGCTGAGAGCAGCAAGCTGTGGCTTCAGAGATGTTTGGAGTCTTGGTGGTGTCCAAAAAACCTTCTTGCAGCGATGGTGCTCTGCAGCCAAGGCTCTGGAGAAGCTCTGGGTCTGCTGTGTACTTGCAGGATGAGCGGTTCAAGGCCAGGATGGACAGGGCTTTAAGCAGCCTGGTCTGGGGCAAGGTGGCTCTGCCCATGGCAAGAGGGTTGGAACTAGATGATCTTTACGGTCCCTTCCAACCCAAACCATTCTGTGACTCTGTGCAAGACCCTGGGTCACCTCTGCGCCTGCAGCCACTGTGCAGCAGACATGGAAAGAGCCATTTTTCAACTGGTTGCAGCTTGCTGAACCTGCTGTGCCTGGTGAGAAGGTGGCTTGGAGGGAGGTGGTGACCAAAAGAGGGTGTCGGGAAGGAGCTGGAGATGCTGCCCTGGAGAAGGGCAGGGGGCTCTGGGGAAAGGTGAGCCTGGGGGAGGGGGTGTCACGCCTTGGGTCTGCGCTCAGACACTGCAGAGGTGTGATCTCAAACAGCACCTCAGCTCTGTGTTTAATGACAGGCGTGTACAAAAACTATTTGAGGCGCTGAAGGTGAAACAGTAATGGATTCCTGGGGCATTAATCAAAGCTCAATCCAGTGACAACAGCTGCTTTTATAAGGGGACCGCACAAAGCGCGTCTCTCCTTCCTGAGGATCCCCGCCGATGCCCCTTGGCAGCCGCACAGGCAGCCGCCTGGTATCTGCCGCGCTCGGGCACGGGCATCTCGGTGCTAAATACCTACCGGTGCAGCGAGGGCAGAGCCCGAGGCTCCTCGGTGGAGTTGGCTTTGCAGGTCTCTTACTCAAACCCCGTCGGCACAGGCACAAGACTACGTCCTTGGTATTTTCCACGATGAGAATTTGATACCTCTGGAGCAGTCCCTTGCTTTGGAAAAAGATGATGAAGTCTGATGCTCCCCGTTGCGTGACTTGGTCCTCTGGGTTTGAGTCCCGCTCTACAGTCCTGCTTCACCCTGCGGTTTTGGCTGCCGTGTCGGCGTGTGGGTCACAGGCTCTGGTGCTGGGTTCTGCTGCTTGTTCTCCCCTCCCGACTGCAGGTGTGCTTCGTCACTACCTTCAAAGCAGGATCAGAGCCTGCATTTGTAGAGCTGCAGCCACCGAAAATGCTTTTCCCCCAGCACTGTCTGCTGTGTCCCACCCCCAGCCCGGGCGCTGAGCTCCGGGCTGCGTTCCTGACCCTGTCTCTGCCTTCCATGGCTGCCCCAGCTGCCTGTAGCTCCTGGAGAAGCAGCACATTGCGCCTACCCGGTGTGTTTGTCCATTAATTACCTTCAGCACAGGTCCCCACTATTGATGTTTTCCATCCACGCGATTTTCCAGCAAGGTTTTGGCGCAGTTTTATTCTCCAAAGAACAGTAATTTACCTGCATCTGCTGGTTAATAACACGTACTGGATATTGGGTAACCCAGATGTCACCTTGGTGTATTGTGTGTCCTGTGGCGTAGGAGGAGTACTCAATAACCTCACTTTATTCCTTGCAGCACCTTTGTTGTTATAAAACTTTCTGTGTTGAGCTGCAGCTGGACTTTACCCCACAGACCACTCCCATCACTGGGATAGCTGGCGTTTCAGCCAAACTTCCAAGTATGAGTTGACTCCAACTGTTGGGTTGTAGAAGAGGACAACATCCTTTGCATGAAGTACCCAGGGTCATCCTCTACCACCAGTGCTGTTCCAAGGGGTGCAGATGTCTCCTGTTTTGCCATCAAGAATTTCATCCCTTCTCTGGGATTGCTCTGTCCTCAGGTGCCCTTTTGGGAACGTCTCAGCCCCAGGCTGGCAGTTGGCCACGTGCATTGCTGCTTATAGGTCTGTCACCCAGGTCCCCTCTGAGACTGTCCCCAAGCCTTGGATCATGACCCAAAGCTGGGGAGATGGACACATTTGCTGGGTTTGCACTGTGCCATGCTCAGCACCACGGTGGCTTCCCACAGGTGGTTTCCCTCTGTTTCTGCCTATAGAGAGACTCAAGAAATTGCCCACCTCTCTGCTGCCGCCAACCTCCCCCCTCCTGCTTTGCACAGCTGTTCCTGGGATAACATTTCCCTTACAACGTGCCCACCCCTCGGGTGGAAGGAGAAGGGCTGAAAGTGATGCCTTTTGTCCTGTTAACTCCGGCCTTTGCAGACCCATGGGTTTCTGTCTGTGAGACAGCCCCGGGGGGTGAAGGGTGCAGTGGGGTTTCTGTGGGACAGCAGCCTTTGCCTGCCCTTTGGGAGAAGCTTTTCAGCTGGCTGTTGTGATTTGGAAGCACGTGGAAATGATATGAGCCGAGATCCAAACGTACATTGGTGTTTCCTTTTGCAGATTCAGGAGAGAATCTCTCAGCTTAAAGCATCACAAACATATTTCCCTCTAAAACTGCCCTAGTAGCAGTAGGGGAGCCCTTAGAGCAGACGCATTTTGGCTGGGGCCCCATCCTCTGCCCCAGCTGCAGGGTCCACCCGCCAGCCCTGCCAAAGCCTCACAGCCAAAGGAGCGGTTGGTGTCCCCGGTTGTTTGTCACCTGGCAGAGCAGGGGCTGGAGGGGGAACAGCTGGGGAAGGGGACAGTCTGCTCTGCCGTGGGGACCAGCCTGAGAGGGGAGAGCGTCCCTGTGCAAACAGCCACTGAGCATCGCTGTCTGCTCCCTGTGACACACAATGTGCAGCCAAAGCCCCAGCAGTTAACTTGGCTGCTATCAAGCTCCCAGGTCAGTCAGATTACTTGCATCTTTAAGAATTTTGTTGCACCAGAACCAAACCCAGTGAATTCCTGCTGAAAGCCACTGTTCAGGTGGGGGTGAGCAATGCTGAATGCCCTCTTCAGAGAACATCCCGCATTGGAGACACCACCGGCCTTTACAGAGCAGTTTCCAGTGAATTCTTTGTGGATTCTGTTGTTTTCACGGAAAGGTTTTTTTGAACCCAGGCCCTGAAAAGGTGTTTTACACCATCCCTCGCACCTGTGTGTCCCTTCACAGCAGGAGGCTCTGCTGAGGCAGCTCTTCAATTCAGGTGATGATGAATGAGGCCATCGTGTCTCCTCCACGGACCAAATCAGCTCCCTTTCGAGTTCATGAAGAATGTACTTGGCATCACTGAGATCAGGGCTTGACCCTCATTTTGAAGAGGAGGAGCAGGATCTTAATCGCTGGATTTATCTTCAATGGAAAGCCCTGGCTAGAGGGAGGCAAGATCATCCTGGGGAGCAAAGCAAAGCTCAAGGTCTGAGGGATTTTCCTCCACGTGGGGAAAGGTCAAAAGTACACTTTAGGACACTTTTCATGAGCGGTCGTGCTCCCGGCATGGCAGCTCCGGATGAGATGCTTCAGCAGTGACTCAGAGGAAGAAGGTAAATAACCACTTTTTATTTCAAACACAGGATTAAATTCCTTCATGTCTGGATCATTCAAGGTAAAGCTCCTGTAATCTCCTCAATGCGACCTGCAGCTCATCGTCTGGCAGCTGCTGGGCCGGCACGGGAGTGGCTGGGACAGCGAAGGGACACGGGAGGTGGTGGAGGGCAAGAGATGGCCAGGAGCCAGGGCACCAGGGCAGCCGCTCCATTAGCAGCACAGCTGGAGAAGAAGCTGGTGATGGCTGTCCCTAGGTCAGTGAAATCGTTCTGGGAAGTCGTGGAGTGAAGCTGAGGGAGCTGAGATTTTACCTCCATTGCTTTGCGAGGGGGAGGCTGAGAAACAATACTGTGAAAAATGCAATTGTGAAACAGAAAACCCCAACTCGGAGCCACTGCAGCGGTATTTGTGCTTGTCTTTGCACACTGGGGGGGACCACGCTTCGTACCGAGGTCTCATCCATGCTGCAAAGTGCCTGTACAGCACCACGCTCCTGCTCCCACCATGCACTGGCAGTGATGATCTTCATCCAACCCAACTGGGACTTTTTAAATTGCTTTTGTTGCTTTCTCCTTTTTCTGCGCCCATTTTTCCAGGATGCACTGGAGGTTAAGTCTTGTGTGAGATGTGGTAGTTTTACTGCAGGAACGGTGGGTCCATCCAAACGTTCAGCAGATGCTCCAAATGGTTCTCCACTTCATTTTCAACAGGACAGATAATCCACAGCGGCGGTGTCACTGTGTCATGTTCCAAAGTGTCTCAGCTGCTGATGGCTCACACTGAGAGCTGCACTGGGCTCTCGAGGGGCCGCAGAGGTGAGGGACAGCCCAAGGAAGCTGACCTGCCCACCAGGTTCCTCCCTTTGCAGCGATGGTGCTGCACATTCCAGGACAATCCCATCACACAGATAGGAAAGCCAAGCTGTGCCCAGTGCGTGGTGGGGCAGGAGAACCCATTTTGCCCATATCAGAGTAAAGGAGAAGGCTGGATTTACAGCTCTTGGAAATTACAGCTCATCAGACCCCCAGCCGCTCATTCCAGGACGGTCCCACTTCCAAGGCCCATTCCAGGTATAATTTGCTGTCACCCTCGTAGAAGAGTTTGGAGTTTAGGTAATTCATCTTTACCATATGAAGCCTTTTTTAGAGGTGGTCTTAATATTCATATTAATGTGGAAATACTGGGATAATTGTTCAAGAGTGCCAAAAAAAAGGGCTAGCAAGAAAGCTACAATATAAAGACAATTTTATTGCCGATAAGCTCTTAAAACTCATTTTTTTCCTGTTTCAGTAGGACCTTATTCTTCCTGGTGAAAATCCGGTCATAGCATCTCTCATTAAAAATAAAATTATTTTGAAATAAATAAATATATAAAATAAATATCATATACATTTTATAAATAGTTTTGTCCTTATGCACAGTATCCATGCTTACATCTGAATAATGTTCCTTGCCCCACTCCCACCCCAACAGCAGGAAAACCCCCACGTATCAGGACCAGTCCATCTAGCATCGTCCATGTAGCAAACTCCTGGGCTGCTTAAGCAGGGTACCGTTCCATAGGCTTGTTCTGAGCAGGTCACCACCCCGAGCTCAGCAGCAGCGTCCGCAGCAGTTCCGTGGTCTTCTGTTCTCTTTCCTTCTCTTCATTTCTAGGTGGTTTTTTCCCCCCCTCCCGGTGATCGGGTTTGCTCGCCTGCTTGTTCCTTTAAGCGACCATAACATTGAATATTCGGCCTCTCTTGTAGCAACCGCGTAAAGAAAGTGAATGCAAATGAAGATTACACGTAGGGTTCCCTCCCTTCCCCTGCCCCCACCCCCATAAATAACCCAGGTTCGATATACGCTCGGAACAAGGAGGAACAGCAGTGTCTGAATTCAATGTAAGTGCTTTCCTATCTCATCTACGCTTACAGGAATGATGGAATGACTATTAATATAGTGCTCTGGGGAAAAGCTTGGGAGCCCAAGTATGTACACTGATGGGGCAGCTGCAGGAAACATCACCTGTAGTGGAAGAGGTCTCTGTACATCGCAGGTATTTTGGCAGGGTCCACAGGCCTGGGTAAAAAATGAGTGAATTTCTGATGTCTCTTAGTCCTGTACCCCTCCCGGGGGGAGCCGTCCTTGTTCAGAGCCACGTAGTAATGCCTCTCCGAGTCGGGGTGCTTGTAGAGGGTTGAGGCGTATGTGTTGTACCAGTTCTCTTCAAACTGCTCCCGGAAAACACACTCCCGTGTGAGCTTCTTCTGTGTTGGGGCGGAGGTGGGACGGGAAGAAAAAGACACTTGTGTGAAAAATTAAGAAAAATAAACCTTTTTCTCCTTCCTTCACTCTATTTTACTGTAATTTCCCTAGCTGCTACCTCCTTCTGGTTCCCCTGGGACTGTGCTGCCAGGAACGTTGCCCTTGGGTGAAAAAGGCACGAGCCATCCAAGCTGGGACCCAGAGACCTCTGAGGTTGGAGCAGGAAGGAGACAGAAGGAGCAGAAGGTGGGTGTGCATTCTGCAAAGGTGCCCCATGAAAAAACATAAAACAGAGCTGCAGCAAAACTCTAAACCTGACAGACTGGTCTCGGCAACTTGGTGCTTTGCTGGGGCGGCTGGCAGGGCCGTGTCCTCTCCAGGGGGCTCCCCACCCACAGCAAAGTCCCCCGGGGAAGCAGCCCATGCACCAAAACCACCCTCTTAGGCGAGAGGCAGCCCTGGGAGGAGCAGCGTGTCTGAAGGGCCTAAATGGGAGCGAGCGCCGCTTTGAAAGATGAAGGTGCCGAGGAGCACGTGCTGCGATGTGAATGAAAGCATTCCTCGGGCCTTTCATCTTCTGAAGCGCCCAAGAGCTGTGATGTGAGGCCATAACAAGACCCGGGGAGGTCTGGATGAGGAGCAGCACTTCAGGGATGTCTAACTCCAGGGAAGATTTATGGTGGTGAAAGCTGATGTGATGAGCGTGTGCCAGCCCACGACCAGTGCATCCTGTCCTGGGCAAGGGAGGTGGATGGCACTGATGTCACCACAGCCACAGCTAGCCTTTCCTGCCAACCCTTACAGCTGGGCTGTCAGGTGCAGATGCTCCATGATGGCTTTTCAGTTCATCATGACCCTCTCTCTCCCATCTACCCTGTGCCAGCTACAGGGATGTGTCCAGCCACAGCGGGGAGCAGGGCTGTCCCCCTGCCCTGCAGGGATGGTGTGTCTGCTGGCTTTGCTGTGGTGCAGAGGGACCCTCCATCCCATCCTGTCCCACAGGGGGGCTGCTGGAGGGCATGTGGGAGTCCTTTCAGATGAAAGGCAGTCTGCAAACGTAGGATGCTATAGTATTACAAACGCTGTACCTACACCATAAACTATTTGGGGAGGGAATGTGTCTTATCTGTGGCAATGGAGTGCTAAGTGAATGTTATTGCCTGCAGTAGATGTTTTGAAATGCGATCCAGGGGCTCACCTGCGCTCAGAGCCTGTTTTGAATGTTTTGCTGTTAATTAAATAAACCCTGAGGTGAGTTGTCAGCCCTCCATAAGCCTACGCCACAGCCCTTGCCCTCTTGAGACCTGGGCAACCAGGAACCATGGGAGTCTCTTCCCAGATCCATCAATAAATACAGACTTTCCTTCCTAGGATGCCATCTACTCAGAATACGTTGGCAACTGCTGACGGGCTGATCTGCTGTGCTGCTGCTTTGTCCCAGTCTGCCCAGCTCTTCCCTGGGCTGGTCAAAGGTACAGTGTTTGTGTGACACGTTTGGAGAGTCTGGGGTGAATACAAGGTGGGGTTAATTTCTTTCCAAGCCCTGGGATGTCCCCATTGAGCCCGACGCCATATATGCAGCCTGCAAGGTGCTGCTGGTGACTTTTCCTGCTCCCAGTATTCTTGTGTTTCTGAAATGAGCGGAAAGCTCAACAGAAAGGTTGGTACAAGGTTAACAGGGACAGGCAGAGAAGCTGTCTGTCTGTCCCGAGGGGACTCCACGTGTCGCTGCAGCCATGGCTGGCTCTGGCTATATCAACACACAGATCAGGCAAAATTGGCACAGAGGGAAACAGTAAACTTGTTGAAAATTTAAAGATACCACTCTACTGCCATCTCCTAAAATACCATTGTAATGCTAATGCTGTTGTTAGGCACTGCTCTGTGGACCTTTAATTATGAACTCCGTAGTGGCTTTCGATTTCGAAAAGCCATCATTGTACAACCCACGTAAAACTCCAGGGTTTACTTGGGGACCTGGGTCGTGACTTCTGCACAGTTTGGATCAGTGGTTTGACTGTGTCCCCACCGTTCACTGTCTGATGTACACGATGCAGCGACGGAGAGAAAACTCCCACGGTTACATCTTCAGATCAATTCTCTTTCCAGGCCAAGCGTTGTAAAATGTTACCCTATTGTTGTTTCTGTGTCATAACATGAACACAGGACCTAGTATTTCATTACCCATTGTGAAACTGTTGATTTATAGTCCGAGCTGCAGGGTCTGAAAGCACAGAAGGGAATATGTAGGCTTGTGTCCACCTTTTCAGCAGTTACAAGTGAAAGCTGCGACCCTGGGAGCTGCTGAGCAGCCTCGGGGTTTGACAGGGGAGGTGCTGCTGGTCCAGCCCTGCTTTCAGAAGTGGGCTTTAAGGATTTTTTGTGTTTTATGTGATCCTGGTGATTTTCCTTTTTATCTATCTATCTTGCAGATTTGTAAGTTAGCCACTGTCTCTGCATTTAACTTTTGTTTAAGGTAGATTTTGTTACAGAAATGAAATGGAGAAAAGAACAGTTATTGGTGCGTGGTAGCATTCGAGTATCTCATATAAACACCAAGAACTGCAACTTAAACAGTGAAAGGGTCTGTGGCAGAATCAGATGAGAACAGGAGAAGAAAAGATGATGGAAACTCTGGTTTACTGCTACTTTTTGCTAAGCAGAGGTTTTTTGAAGACTCCTCTAGAGGTGGAGTACATGAGTTTAAATTTCTACACTGTAAGATTGATCTAATTTGATTAGAAGAAGTCCATGCCCTTCTGCTTTGGTTTAAAAGTGGTTTGTTTTATTTCATTCTAAATGTACTGTGATACGTCCTTACAAATCAGTATCCTCACATGGGGTGATGCTGTTATCCTGAAAGAGGCATTTAAAAAAATCACACACAGGTGATGGGTTGAATTAAAGGGAATGGAGCATCTGCAGAAAAAGTACCAATGCAGTGCAGCAGCTACAGAAAAGGAAACGTAAAACTAGCTATCTAGAATGCAATTCATTTTTCAAAATAGAATTGAAACTTCCAGCTAACTAGAAATAACTATTTTATATTGAGTTAAATAATCAGGAATTGAGTTAAATTAATCTTTAGGAAGCACCTCTGCCCAGTTGTTAGACGTGACATTTTCACTGCAAGTCTAACACTTAATTAAATAGAAAGAAGCAGAGAAGAGCTTGGCTCTCTTCAGGTTGCTGGAGACTCTACCCATGATGCCATAGCTCTTCACGGCTCCCCTTCCCTGCAGTCCCAGATAAACTCTGCAGAAGCCTTTGCTCTGTTGTGTGGGTGTTTCATCCAGCATATCCCTGACATACACCCTTTTTGGGCCTGGCTCATCTGAGCCCCTGCCCATGTTTGAAGGGTTTTAGAGGGCGGAGCAGGTTTGGTAAGGTTGGGCAGAAAAGCAGCGAGGTGGACCTGAGCTGGTGCAGGCTGCAGCAGCACAGCCTGCGAGCCACAGCTCTAAGCGGCCGAAACCAAGGCAGCAAATGACAAACTCACAAGCTGCCACCAGAAACCTGAGCCTGGACTGGAAAGAGGGTATCTTCTGCTTTCTCTGTCCTACAGCAGCACAGGATGAGGCTGAATCTGCTGTAAGTGACGTTAGGAAAAGTTTATAGGTATTTGGGAGTTTGCATGGAGTGAAAAACTAACACAGAGTTTATACTTGCCTTTTGGCAAAACAAAGACATTTTTAGCTTGAGAAGGGCACTGCTAGAAGATTATCAGCAAGAGCCCAAACTCCTAAAAGGAGTTATAGAGAATGTTATAAAAAAATAATGCTTAGACCACAACTTCAGCTTCTGTTGGTTAAAGAGCTATAATATAAATGTAAAATCTGTAGATAGGTGCAGATCCTGATCACGTGGAGAGTAAAATTTACATGTCACTCAGGTGATGAAAACACACAAGCAGCCCCTAGTTTTATGCTAAATTTCCCTTCTGCCTTTAGTTGACCATTGCCACCCCATTTCTGAAAGGAAGAATGTCGATAAGCGCCCCCAGCTTCTCAGGCACTGCCCAAGAGTGCCGGGGGACTTGGCACCACCATGGGCTCTTGATGCTCAAGTGATTCTCCTGGCACACCCCTATTTCATATAGATCATTTATGTTATAACTACAGTGGTATCATGGAGGTATGTGGCAGCCCAAGGGATCTGGAGGCCTGTGACAGACATAGCTCATGATACCGATGAGGCCTTGCAGCCTGTAACCCCCCATAACCTCCCCAGCTGTGTTATATATTGCTGTGTATGTTATATAGTGTTGTATTCAGCACAAAACCTTAAACTTACCGACCCATACAGCTCGCCCCTCTCATTCATGCCGAGGTAGAGTCCTGAGTCCACCCCGCGGATGCTCACCAGCCCCACTGACAGGCTAATAAACTCCAAAATCCCTGAAACAGAAAAGAACTCCAATTCATACAGAGAATAAAACTGACACCAGGCTTTGAGGACAAATGCAAATCAGCCTTTCCCAACATTTGCAGAGGTTCCAGCACACCCTGGTTTCCTTATTTATAACGACACCGTTCTTAAATTTATAGTCCCACATGTGTGCAATCATCCGCTTTCCACGCCACGCTTCTCCCCAGCATTGCAAATTGGACTTGCTCAAAAGGAATTACCTCTCCTAATGAGAAAAGGTTTCCTAGGCTTTGAGGGGCGTGGGGGGTGGTTGTTGTTTGTTTGTTTTTCCCCCTAATTATCACCAAGAAGGCAGCTGTAGAAACGTGTGCCTGGCCCACTAGAAATTTCAGAGGGCTGTTACCATCTTGAGTGGGTTTTATTTTTCACCAAAAGGAGGGTGATCTTTGTCACCATAGGGCTTATGGTTTGAGATGATAGTCCTACATGTTTTAAAGTGATGAGTTCAATAAAAATAAGTAAAAAACACTAGGAGATGCCTGTGAGGGCTGTCTTTGTCCTGGTGCTCCAGTGGGGTACCTGCCACCCCCTAATGGTATGTACAAGCTGCAGGGATAAAATGAATCTTCAAATATATGCAGGTAGAAACGCATCTTCCTCTGCACCCAGTGGAGCTGCTAGTTCTTCCTCTGTCACCCCTTGCTACCATTACTGCCAGACACCACTTTCTGCCCCATCTGTCCTGGCCATCCCCGGTCCTGCCAGAGCAACCATTTTACCCGTGGGCTTCAGCCTACACTGATGGTGTTGGACACTATAATTAACGAGGGGCAGCCTCATTTCCTCTGGCAGTGAAATTAGCAGGGTCTGCCACACCGCCTGCTGCACCCCCACTGCCGGTAAGGGGGACGGCAGCTGCTTTGATGGAGGAAAGAGTTGTAACAGGAGAACCCTTGGTGAAGCACTTAAAAACAAACAGCCCCCAAGTAGGTGTGTTTTTCACTGGTCTGAACAAAGCCAACATCACACGTGGTGGAGACCTTCAAACTTCACAGGAAAACCTCTCAAAGGCACTAGTGGGGCTGTGTTAGACCCTGGGTATCACACGTTCCCTAGCTAGAGGTCATGGGCAGCTTTGCCCATGTGCAGTGCTGAATTCATTAGCTTGGAGGTGGCAGCAGAGGAGGGAAGAGGGTTTTCACCATCCCATCTAATGACTGGACAAGACGATTCCATTGACAGTAGGACAAAGTTGCTCTAACCTTTAGCGTGGCTCCAGGTCTCTTAATATAGCTCCCAAAATGTCTAGTCCTGAGCAATTGCTGCTCTGATCAGGTTACCTCCCAGAGCTCCTCTTAAAAGTATGCCTCAAGTCCAAAATCACCGCGTGACAAGTGGCCACCTGAGCCGTCTGACTTCAGCGGCAGTCGCAGCTCCCGGTCACCCCTTAGCTTGAGGCATGTGTCTTCTGCTTGGCCAGGCCGGGATGAGATAACTCTCAGATGGTAACTGCATCACCACTTAAATATAGGACAGATCTAGATGGTGATGGACACCTCCCTCCTCCTTCGCTCAACTCAGACTCATCCATAAGATGCTGGCACCTAAGATGGGTGCAAGAATTAGTCTTCCTACCTTTTATCAGACTTTTGTCCTCCTTTTGCCCTGCCTGCTCTGGAGCTCATGCATTGAATCCAGCCTTCCCTGCACCCAACGGGTGCTGAGGGGATGGGGGAGATGAGATACGGACTTGGGAGCTGAAATTCCTTGAGACAAGCAGGGAAGCATGTGACAGAAAACATGCTTTATGGACCAGTGCAGACATTTTCCAGGCTGAAATATGCCCAGCTACAAACCCTGGCCTGGGAACACATACTGCCTTCGCAAACAGCAGGAGCAGGCAGGGAGGGCAGGGAAGACAGCCTTCCCAAGCCAGGCAGGTACACCAGGACCCTGGCTTGGCTCTGCTCCCTCCCCCATAGGTATTGTTGGTTTTTAGCTGAAATGAAGCTCAAATGGGGGAGGGAAGAGGTATGATTTGAGGGGCGGTGGTCTGCCTCCTACAGGTGCAAACACAATCCTCAGCACTAGGGCTTTCTTTTTGTCTTCTGTTACCAGTGGGAAGCAGGGAAGCACTGCTGGTCCCATTTAGAAACCAAGGGATGTCTGAGGCAGGGAAACCAAGCGTTTTTCTTGAGTACACCCACAAGCAGGCTCTGTACATGGCATGTTAACCCAGGCCTCCAAAGACCTGGTAAGAAGCAACCCAGGAGCTCCTTAAGAGCAGCATTAGCGTCTTCCCTCTGAGCGGGTTGGTCAGACACCTCTCTCCTGGTGCAGACTGAGTGAACACGTGCTGACTTTGCAAACAGCATTTCTTCAATGTGTCAACGTGCCCGTGACAGCCTCTTCTGACAACGTCCCTTGCAATATTCCCTTTTTCTGATCTCTGAGTGGCACTTAGAGACATGCACGGAAGACGACGATGTTGAAATTGCATTAAGAACGAAATTTAAACCCACAAAAGTCAGGAGACAGAGTGAAGGCTGGAAAAATGTGGGCGGATATCCATTCTGTCCTTAACTCACTCCAATTGCTAGACAAAATTGCAGCTTCGTACATCTGATCTCCAGCAGCACAGGGAGCGGCCACTGGGGCCAGCTCAAGAATTTTCTTTCCAGTTGTAGTGGCGTGTTTTTGTGGTAGAACATGCTTTTTATTTCCTTTTCCTTTCTCTTTTTTCTCTCCCCAGAACTTGCCTCTTTTTTTTTTTTCTTGCTATGATTATTCTTTTTGGTTTGTCCTTGAGCCTTTCTAGATAATAGCTGGAGAGATTTCATTAAGACTCTGGCTGGATTCATTTACCACCAAAGCACTGAATAATCTCCTGAGCTTCGACATGGCTGGACCCACAAACTCTCCCCTTACTATAAACCATCCCTCAAAGACCAATTCAGCTCCTTGCACCTGTCTCTTCTTACAGGACTAAATTCAGAAGCAGGGGTACAGAAACATCAGATGTTGTATTATTGGCCACAAACCTAAAGCTTGGGCTAAAAACCTCAACAACTGGTCAGCAACAGGTGTGCTTATGCTTTGAATGTCAAAATCTACAGCAAAACTTGCTCTGGAGGTTTCACCAGCTTCTATAGGAGACTGTGTTACAGTTCATGGCCAAGAAGAGCTTCATTTGCTGCCTTTATTAGTCAGCAGAAGAAACTCAAGGGCTTTTACTCTCCTCGCTTGCTGTTAAGAGTAGCACCATTGGTGTCACTTGTTCAATGCTGCTGTAAAACAGACATGAGGCAGAAAAGGAGCAATTCCTCCTGGCAGGGATTTTCCTGGCAAATTTATCTCCATTCCATTCTCAGAAGGATTCTCATAGGGGACACTAATGTCAGTCCAAACCCCCTCTGGATTTTGACCATCCTTTATTTCATTGTACAGGAAGATTCTTAGCAGATGCAGTGAGAAGAGATTCATTCTTGAAACCACTTTATTCTTTCTGGGATGACATAGGTGGAGCTGCCAGCTCAGAGAGCCAATTTGGGCACTTCTCTAGGGTGAGAATGAGCTTTCTTCTAATGGTCATGGAGGGCTTCAAATTTTGCACTAAGCCTCCTCTAGGAAAAATAAGCTGTGCCCCATTGTTCTTGCTTGAATCTGTTTACAAGTATAAAATATCACATTTCAAAGACAGGTGTTATTTAGGAATGCACCAGTCCTTGACAGATGAGAGGGAATAGTTACTGTGATTGCTCAAGCAGTGTGGGTAGACGATGCTGCTGCCTCCCCTGTGTCCTGTGGGCACAACTCCTGAACGCTCTGGTACAAAAGAATCCCTCCCTTAGCCCTTGCTATTAGCACCCTGATACTCTCTTCTGCATCAGCAGGGCTTGGGCTCTTTATTTTCCACTCTGGAAGAGTTGGATGTCTTGCACATCTGGTAACTTTTGGGATGGCTGAGCATGGGAGGGTGCAGATACTGTCTGTCTTTTCCTGAACCCTTTCCAGTATTAGGTTCTGGTTCCACCCTATATCCCATCTGCAGCTGGATACGTGCCTCTGCTGCAGTGTCACAGCCATCCATGTAGCACAGTAATTATCTGCTCGTGGTATCAGGGAGCACCTTCCAGCCACGTGGGCTTGACCCACCAACCCACCATACTGGATTTGTAAGTGTTTCCCCAGATGCCTCTAGATTTAAGGCAGCTTTAAACCGCTACCCTGAACCCCCTGTCTAGCTCTGTATCCCTCACCAGAGTTTTGTCGTTCCCCAGAATCGCTCAGGCTGCCTATTTCTGTAATAAGTTACTGCTTTGCTGCATGCAAAATTTAGGAATGCATTGATACATGACATCCTAATACAAACCATACCAGCAACACTGGAATTTAAATATTCATGGCTACTGGATGCAGATGGTGAAGACTGTGTGCCAATACGTTATTGCTTTGAGTCTCTGCTGAAGCGAGGTTTAGTCCAACTTTATCTGAACACAAGGATTCCAGTCTAATCCTTTGGGGCTTTGTCTTGCAATTACAACAAATAACTATTTATTTTACACTGCCTCTGGGAAAACCCTGAAGCAGAAAACTATAATATTTTATATCTGAAGCCTGGTCTAGTTTACGTAGCTGGATGCTGACTGCTAAAACACTTAGGGAATGCCAATGTTTCGATTTATTGAACACGCTCTGTGACTTAAGCTTAAGCGTGCAAAATTCATGAAAAGTTTTAGGCCATTTAACGCATTTTTCCAAAGCTTGTTTGGAAATACACTTATTTTACTCAATTTTTGTAAAACATGGGACTGAGGCAAATGGTGCCATTTGAAGCTGGCTGTTTACTTGTATAAAGGCAAGTAAAAAGAACTGATAGAAATACTACGTGGCAGATAGATTGAACTAAAACCAAACAGACACAATTGCTTTCAGCTTCTTTCAACGTGGAACCCCATCATGTACCGCAGCACAAAAGGTTAAAAGACGTATCTTTCAGGAGCTAATGAAAGAACACTTTGCCCACGAGCCCATTAGTACCTGACTCTGACTTTCTTGATTTAGGCAGGGACACGCTATGCACACACCTGGTGTTTATGGAAAGCACGGTACAGAGGTAAGCTCCTCGTTCTTCCAAAACCCTCCCTTAAACTAGGAACAATAGCAGCAGCATTCCTCAAGTATCAGAAAGGGCCGGTTGCAAACAAGTAAAGGCAAAAAGGGCTCCTTTCCCCAAGGAGTTAAATCACTTGAAAACTATAAAAAGTCTTACGAGCACTTCTCGCAACCTGTTGACAACATAGCTGAGATCACTGGCGTGGGACTTGATAGCTTACACAGACACCTGCACTAGATGCTGAAGTAGCGGGAATTTTTCTTAGCTGTGCTCAAACTTACTGTACTTCTTCGCCTGTGGCTTGGGATGCATTTTTTGAAGATTACATATAGTCCCATTAGAGATCCCTGCTCTTGTGTGACACTGATACAGGAGCTGCAGTCTTCCAGCTGTATCCCGGCGGGCAAGGTAAATCCACGGCGCTCTGCCTATTGTTCCATCTTCGCCTCTTACCGAGGTCCCCTAAAACGTTTTTCCCCCTTCAGCTTCCCCTTTCCTTCCCAACAGCCTCCCCAAACCGAGCTTCTGACACCCATTCAGCCAACCGATCCCCGCCTGCTTTGGGGAGACGCTCTTCTAAAAGAATTCACCCAAGTTAGAGAAATCAGCTCACAAATATCTGTGGCGGCCACAAAAAAAAAGGGGGGAGGGGGGGAAGCACAAGAAAAGCTGGGAATTTATTTTTCCAAAGTGCTCTTTCCTTTCTATTGCCTCTCTCACCGTTAACTCCAGCGGCAGCGCTGGAGCTGGTCACACACACCACCCTTCCCCGACGATTTGGGTTTTTTTTTTTTATTTAAAATATTTTAATTTTTTTGTTCTGCTAAGGCACGTTTTTGTGCACCTGCAGAAGGGCTGAGCGCCAGGAGAATAGGAAATTGGAAATAAAAACTCCCGCATTGCTGGGGAGTGAGCACATTTGTTTAGGAGCCTAATTATATCCGTCCCGGGATGATTTATACGAGCGGGGTAATTAGTTCTGTTCGCGGGGCACCTGCTCCCGGTCCGGCCGGCCGGGCACCCACCCAGCACCCCTTACCGAAGCGGCTGTGGTCCTGCCGGGTGCCGTGCACCGTGCCGTTGGGGAAGATCTCCAGGTGGAAGCCGGTGCGGCAGTAGAGCTGCCGCCGCCGCAGGATGCCCTTGAGGTGAGCGAAGTCGGTGGGGGAGCCCCGCTGCAGCCGCCCCTCGATCTGCCCCAGCCGCTCGTTGAGGAAGCCGGGAGAGTCGGCGAGGGGCAGCCCCCCGCCGCCGGCCAGGGCGGGGGGGAAGCCGTGCAGGTCGGGGTCCAGCGCCCCCAGGAAGCCGCCCACCTCGGCCATGGCGCTGCCGAGCGGCC
>VZTM01010946.1:2193-49900 GCA_013400555.1 Jacana jacana | reverse complement strand
CCGGGGCGCTGGGCACAGGGGTGGCCGCCGCTTCGTGGCTTCCCGCTGACGGTGGGCTGAGGAGGCCCCGGGAGACTAAGGAGTCTGGCTGGGCTTTCATGTCCCTGAAGTAACGTGTCTCCCACGCCCTCCCTTCGTGCCTCACCAGTGCAGAAACACAGGCAAACCCCCAAAACTACCCCCAAGTCACCAGACCACTGGAGATGCCCAGAGTCTGAGGTGTTTATTGGTTACGCCCCACTCGTTCAAGCTCCCCCACGGTATATTGCCACAGTGGGCCTCATCCCAGTGGGGTCTCTCCTCTAGTGGATATTCCCCCAGTGGGGCTTTCCCCTCAGCAGGTTTCCCCCATGATGGGTATCCCCTCTGCAGGCCTCTTCCTTCAACAAGTCTTCTCTCAGCATGTCTCTCCCCTCAGGAGTTTTCCCCCACGGTGGGTATCCCCTCAGCATGTCTCTCCCCTCAGCAAGTCTGAGTTATCCCCTCAGCAGGTCTCCCTCATGGGGGGTATCCCCTCAGAGAGTCTCTCCCTCAGAGAGATCCTTGGTGGGTCTCTCCCCTCAGGAGGTCTCTCTCCACAGCAAGGTGCTCCTCCCCACATCCACCCCGGAGAGAGAGTTAAAAGGGCCATGGCATGCAGCCTCCTCTCCCTGCAGGCCTAGGTAGTGCTCCGCTGTGAAGATATGAAGGGAATTGTGATATGACAATGTGGAACACCCACGTGTGTGTCTGCAGTAGGTGAGGAATCTGTTTTTTAAATGGGGGTTGGAGGTGGTTTTTCCTGTCAGAGCTGTGGCTGTAAAAGGGGTGCATTTGATGCAGAACTTGACATGTGAAGCCTAAACCTGCGGTTTTTTGTAGAAATATAGTCTGCTCTGGAGGTTGTAAAATCTTCAGAAGTGTGTTTGTTGACTATTTGTTTATCATGTATGGTTACATGGAGTTAGACTGTAGAGTTCAAGCATCCCACTGCAAAGATTTTATTCCTATAGTATCTATATGAAGACTCATGTATGATGAGGTAACTGAAGGAAATAAGCGGTGCCTTGGTGAAAATGATTGAGGTTCAACATGGGGGCTGGGGGGACAGACCTAACAATGGGACACCCCAAACCCAGAATTACTTATTAAGGACATAATCCTGTAAATGCCATTAATTTAATGCATGAAATTCATATAATATGTATGATGCCACTACAATCAAATATGTTCTTGTGTAAAGACAGTTTTGGCTGAAGTAAGTGCAAGTTTTGCATCTGGATTTATAGTGGTCACCTTATTTCTGAACACGTCTGAAGGTTGATCTCAGGAGTGTTAAGAAGAGAGGGAAAACCAGTTTCCACATCAAAGGACTAACAAAATTCTGCAGAGCCTTCTGCCACTGACTTCAACAGTCTCTGGATCTGTTACAATATCCTTAAACCCAAATCCATACAAGCACTTAGAAGAACACTTAGGATACTGAAAAGGGTAACAAAGTTCAATTACATTACAGGAAAATCCAAGATAAAGTAAAAAACACAAACCTGCGTGCTTAACTAATGTATAACAAAAGCAGCAAAATCCCCCATCCAAGCTGCCATTCCTCACTTAACTGTCATGATTATGGTCAGCTTTTGAAGTGTTTGCAATGCATTTTATTGAGAAGTTGTACAGGCTGGTACTACATGCTCTATTTACGCACAACAGGATGCTGAAAAGGTAGCTTTCTCTCTTTTTTTTAATCTGTAATTTCTTGTTTTATTTATGTTTTCACTAAGCTGAGAAAAAAGCAGAGATTTGTATCCTGTGTTGTTTGAAGGAAGAAAGGCATATATTTTAAATACTGAAATCTAGAATAACTCCTTCAAAGAAGAAATGAGTTTAGTGATTATTTTTCATATTATGGCATAGAATACAGTTCTGTACTAAGTTCTTGAAGGAAGACAGGAACTCGTATGCAATTTATGTCACAGAACATAACGTTACAGAATTAATTTTCTGCTCTGCTTTGTTTCAGTTCATGCAGTTTACCCAGGTTTATTCTTTGATTACTGCCTTGGGAACTGAAATGGTTACTGCCAAACTGCTCTGTCTTTCAATTTACAGAAGAATTAGCAATGATATTTGTACTTGGTTTGATAAAATGGATCTTTTAGACCCCTTCCTGTACACTGTAGAAGTGTATGTTTAGCAAGGTAGTAAAAATGCTAATAGCAATTTTTTTTCAAAATACTTACTGTTTGTGTAGAACAGCCACATTTGATAACCGACTCTTCAAAGGAGGAGCAGGACTGGGGTCAAAGCAGTAAATTAATTAGAGAAGAGTAAGATAAATAAAGGCAATGAACAAATCTAGATACTGCATATCCTCTACCAGGGACAATCCCATTTGGCAAAGAAAAGGTCAAGACAGTTGAAAAAAAATTGAAGTAGCAGTGGCCATGAATGAAAAATCAGACATGAAAAATATTTGAGGATAAAGAAACAACGGAGCCTTGAGATTTAATAAATAATACTTCTGCTTCCTTAACACTTCCCACTTCAGGATCTCAAACCAATTTATGTACACTAATGAATTAAGACTCGTGACAAAGGTTGTGACAAATGCATCTCCATTTTCCCAGGCAGCCTCTCTCTTTTTCCACTAAGAGATGTTGGGCAAAGGATATTGATGGCTTTCTGTATTTGTTCGGGATTTTGGATGCATAGCAGCCCTGCTGGAGCAGTAGCTCTGACCAAGCTTCTGTATATCCAGAAACCAGACACGTCCACTGTGCATGTGTGGGGAGCCCTTCTGCCTTTTGTTGTGTGGTGACCATCTGTGCTGCACATGCAAGGAATGTCTGAGGTTTCCTGGCAGATAAATAGGGCAACCTCCTTTGTGAGGGGGTGAATAAACAAATTTTCTTATGGGGAGCAGTGGAGGGTTTATTGGTTTTTATCTTTGATTGTTTTTACTTAAGACAGCGTTATTATTATCTTCTTTTGTAGTACCACTTCCAGGCCCTAGACCCTGTTTGTGCTGGATACTGTGCTAAGAAGTGTATAACAAACCAGAGTTCTTGACCTGAGGAGTCCGACTGCTCTGTCTTGTGGAAGGATTTCTAATGTAAGGCAACATGAATGAGGTGACAGAATTTCAGTTAATGTATAGAAGTATGTATAAATATTTTGTGGCAAGTTTAGAATTGGTGGCAGAATGAAGGTAAGAGTCTAAGGATAAAGCTCCAGACTTGCCTACCTGGATCTTAGGATCAGATGTCTAAATTAATTTTGTGATTTTCAACAGAGAAAATCCCCACCTTTTCCAGTTCTTGTTCATTTTGGTGTCAAACATGGACCTACTGGTTTTAGTAATCCATGGATAGATTAACAAGTAGGAAATAGAATCATTCTGGCTCACCTGTGACTCACAAGAACCCCACTTTGGAGAGAACTGATATAACCAAGATCTGTAGTCCCTAGGGGAACAAACTATGGACAAGCATGTGCAAACGAACATCAGAGCTTTGTTGACCCTCACGTACGCAGTTTTGCTTTGGTTCTGTCCCATTTGAAAATTGCAGGTACTTACTCTCACTGAAAAACTGTACCTTTCCTTGGCATGGCTAAGCACTGGTCTGAGTCCTGACTCAAATAATTCACGCTAATACATCTCAAAGTACTAGATGCTGAATGAGGAATGGGGAAGGCTTCTTTATTGGGGTAAAGTGGTGCATAATACAGTCATCTCCATTTGTACCTTTTTTCCTTGGGATTTAGTTTAGGATTACAGGACTATTGAGTCATTAGGCCTTCAATATTTGGCCAAGTGTACCAAAGAATACGTACCTGTGTAATTCTATGCCTTAGTATATTACACACCAATGCAACTTGCCATGTGGCTACTGATTGATGCACAATGTTTTTCTCCCCAGTTTTTGCATCTTTATGTACCTTTTGTGTTGTAGTTTATGGTGTAATTTCTTGCCAAGACAGCAGCATTTCCTTCCCAGCTGTTGAACCAAGGGTCATGACAGAAGTTAGAATGGTAAAATCCCTTCACTGTTGTCTTCTTTTACATTTTTTTTTTTCAAGCATGGCTTGGGAAACAATTAAGAAAAGGGTGGTGAGTGTTGTATCATAGCAGTCTTGTCTGATTCATAGGTTCATAGCTGCTAAGGGGTAGTGGCGTGCCGAGTTAGCAGTGAGTCACTTCCATCTCTGTTTTCACTGATGGAGAAGGAGAAGATAAGGAGGACATTCAAGTTGCAAAGCATGTTCAGGAACAAGATCTTAAAGGAATGTTTCACTCTATTGTTGAAGACTTACCATGGCTTTAAATTCTATCCTAGATCTTGGGCATGACTGGAATTTTTAATATGTGTTTTAAAGCACCTGTGCAATGTGGCCATATTCAACGAACTTGATAGGCAGTTACTCCAGAGTTTCTTAAGCTGAGAAACTCTCAGTCACCAGGATTTAAGGCAGTGTGTGGTTTACAGCTGAAATTTTGGGCTAGTTCTTTCTACTGGATTTGTCTCTTTTACTGTAGTTAAGTAATAAAAAGGACGATAACATTGTAACGCCTCTCTGGAAAGCGTAGACTCAGAACATACCTAAGGAAACACAAATGCCAGTTCTAGTCCTCAAATAAAGAAATGCTGGCATTTATTATGTTCATCTTCTAAGTGTGCACCGTTTCTCTATAGCAGCCTTTTACAGAACTGCCTGTGACCATGGAGGGGTTTGTGTTTATATCTACATCAGTTAGTATTGCTCAGATATGAAAAAGAGTCACAGCAAAGGTCTGTCTAGCCCCATATCCTGCCTCTTGATAATGCCTAATAACTTGTGTATGGAAAACAGGACAAGTATAGAGTGATACTTCCTTTGGTAAACCCTCCCAGCTTCCAGTGGTTTCTGGTTTAGAGACCTTCCTGAGCTGGAGGCTGCAGCTGTATCATTGTTTTTGAGAATCCTTGATGGACCTTTTTCCTTGATGGACCTTTTTCCATAAAATTGTCTAATCATTTTTTGAAACCCACTTGTATTTTTGGCTGCCATAACATCCCGTGGCAATGAGTTCCACAACATCATTAGGTATTGTGTGAAAATGAACTTCCTTTTGTTTGCTTTTGGACCTGCTTGCTGCCGGTTTGATTTGGTGCCCTATTTTTTCTGTTGAGACTACTTTAAAATAATCATTGCTATTTACCTTTTCAATGCTGCTACAGCTTTTCTAGAATGTAATTGTTATTCTCCTTGCTTTCCAGGTTGAGTGGCTCTGGCTTGCTGAAGTTTTCCTTATGCTAAGGCTTTCCAACATCTCTTGTGCAGTTTTGGTCCACCATTTTTCTTGTCCTTTCTGTAGCTTCGTACTTTCACAATTACTGGAACTGTGTTCAGTGTTGAATAGATGGGCATACTATGAATTTACACAGAGGAATAATGCTATTTTCTGCTTTGTTCTCATTCTAAAATTTCTTAATAGGATGTTTTTTTCCCAGCTGCTGATATTGTGCTCATCTTTTCAGAGAACTATCCACTGCTCCAGGATTTCTTTCATGACTTGTAATTGCTAATTTAAAGCACAGTGTGGTTGGCTTTTTCCTCATACATTATTTTTCATTTATAAACTTTGAATTAAATTTACAATTTTAACACCTACTCACTGAATAAATTTTAGGTTTCATTTTTGGGAATCGCTTTGTATCATCGGCCACCTACCTACAACGTTTCCAGGTCATTTATGGAATATGAAACAGCAGTAGTCACATCACAGACCCTATTCAGAGGCCTTTGGGAAGCTCCCTGCATCACTGACATTGACTATCTATTTCTCTTGGCTATGATCTTTTCACCAGCTACGTCACTTACTCTCTCTTTCACTTGTCTTGCAGTAAGACTCATTTATGAGCTAGATTTAGAATCATAGAATCATTTTGATTGGAAGAGCCCCCCAAGATCATCAGATCCAAGAATTTCATACTCTATTTCATACCATAGCTAATAGTCTGGCAATTTCCCATGTGGTACCTGTGGGGATTATCAGTTAATCCTCATATCCTTTTGTTACTTTCATCTGCTCTGCTGCCTTAAATTCATTCTCATTGCAAAAAGACCGTAGGTTTCTCTGTTAAAAGATTCATTGAGCTTTCTTGCTATCGCCTCATTTTTTGAACACCTCAGTCAACTCTTGCTGCTGTGAACTGTTCAGACTGAGGCACAGATTTACACATTGGAGCACAGATCTGTATTTTTCTATGATCAACTGGCTTTGGGATTTTTGCCTAGTAGCTGAACTTCTCTGTATCCCTCTTTAAGGATAATAATACAGGTTCTCTCACTGGAGAACCAAAACTGAAATATATAAGTGTCTGAGGTGGAGTTAGGAAGTTTGAGCTCAAAGTTATTCTAGAAATGCATGATTAGATGTGACATCCTAAAATAAAAAAAACAGAGGGACAGAAAAGGGGAAAAAATACATTAAAAAATTCACCTCCCCTTTTCCTAATTATGCTAAAAGGCTACAGTTTTGGCATTTTCGTTGACTGAAGCTTTTCAGCTTCAATAATAGTTCACATGAGTAAAATTACTCAAGTTCATTTACACAGTACTGTGTTAGCTTGTATAGTATAGTTATAAAGAGACACATAAAAAAGTTCTAAAATAATTTGCTAATTATTCTTGTTCTCCTGTTGTCAAAAAAACAGTCAGGTACTTTGTAGACTTGACTAGATAGATGTTAATTGTATGAGAATTCCATGATCAAGCAAGCAACTGCCCTACAAATCATGTTGTGTCATCACTGTATGTATGGAGAGAGGAACTAACTGTTCATGAAAACCATTGCAAAGGCATATTTTTGATGAGTTCTGCAACTGGCCAAAGGATAGGGAGGACATATTCAAGAGAGTACAGTCTTGCTTGCGTCTGATTGATGCCCACTAAAATATGCATTAGCCTCCTTAGGATGAGATGTGTTTCTTTTCAGAACAGTTACATGGGTTTCATTAAAATCTGTCAGGAGAAATTGTGAGTTAACAGAATCCAGTTTCTGTAGCAATAACCTTACACGAATGCTGTATATAGTAATCACAGTTCAGGTAGATTGAGTTTCATGTGAGATCTCAAAATGTTTATTTTACAGCATCCTTTGCTGTGTTTGTATAGCATTGCTGCTGCCTTTCTCCAGATGGGAACATGTAGGCATGCAAAAGGCAGGTGGTTTGCTCAAGGACATGAGAATCTGTCTTCAGTGCTGTTAACTGGTGCCTTACTAGCACTTGTGTTAGTTGTGCTTTGGTCTGAGTAGTCACGTGGATTGTGTTGCATTCCCTTTGTGAGCTGCTAGCATTCCTTAATACCATGTTTTGCAAGGAGGTTACCCTAAGGATGTGTAGAGCCCTGAGCAGCAGGCAGAGAGTGAGCTGTCTGCAAAGCCTTTTTTGTCTGGGGGTCCTACAAGTGAAAGACAACTGCATCACGTAGTTCTTTGTGCTGAGGAAGGATGAGCCTCTCTTAGGTTTTCTTTCTCAGTCAATTGTGATAGGATTTATCTGCCCTAAGTACGGGAGGTGGGGAAGGCACAAAGGCTTGGTCTGCATCCTTCCTGAGAGAGGTTTCAACATCAAAACTCAAAGCCTTGTTTTGGTGAGGAGAGCTGGTGGTTCTGATCCTGGGTGGTATAGCTCTATCTGAAGCATCACCAGCCTCAGAGTTTTGCCTGTGGTTGGGAAGCAGAATTCAGGTTGTCACTAAGAGCTGATGTTGACTGTTGTGAGGATAGAAACACAGAGCTGAGCATAGCTCAGACTAGAGAAGTCTGAATTCTCAAACCTCCGCTTCAATAGCTTGGCATATTTATGGCCTTGATAAAATTAGGGAAGAACAATGAGGAACATCTGCTCATGCAGTAATCTAAAAATGTTGGGAAATTCTGTTACTGAGATTTTCTAAAAGATTAGAAACTTTTCAGATACCTCCCTCACAAATAAATGTGTCAAAATGTGAAAATAGAAATACCCTTCTCAGAAACCAGGGAGCATCAGTGTGTCAATCACTTTGAAGATCTTGCTGATGCTGGGGCTATGGTTTAATGTAGTGAGAGTCTGGTTCTTTCATTAGAGAAAACAGAATCAAATGCAAAAATAAAAATAAAGTAACACTTCTGCAGCTTTCTATGTAAACAGATAAGAAACCTTAAGGCCAGAATAAGAACACAGTGGCTACCAACTGGAATAACTCTGCTTAGGCTTGATAGAAGGAAACGATAGGTCTCAAGTATATGCTACCTCACAGGAAGGTTGTAATGAATTCCAGCCAGCTTCAAGAGAAAAACAAAACCTATTGATTTTATTCCAAGGGAAGAAAGAGGAAAAAGAACAGATGTATGGAGTCTTCTGTCCATTTATTGCAAACTGCAGTGCTGACTTAGGTAATGGTCTAGCCTTCTTTTCCTCTTGTGCTTCCTTCTGTAGAAATGCCCTAGCTTAGACACCAAAAAGATTAAATTTGGGGTAGTAGTGAGGAGAGGGAACAAGGACCTCACACAAGAACTGACCTAAACTCTGAGGAGGTTTGTATAATCTAATTTACAATAAAATAGTATTTACAATGTTATCAGACAAAGCTTAGCAGTGTTAAGTTAAACAGCATATAATGTGATTAGTGGGGGAGTCATGCCCATGATGTCATAGACATTCTCTGAACTCTTGGAACGGGCAGATAATGTCTCAGGCGTTTATTCTCTTGTGACACATAAGAAAAGCTCGGTAAAGATTTGGGGGCTGGAAAGGAAATGTGCATGTACACGTGCTCGACAGAGTGCATGCGCACACACAGCCTCGGTGGAGCTGACAACACTACGCCTCTCCCTTTGGCGCAGAACTCCACCTGTGGTTGCACCCTGCTAGCGTAGTTCTATGTAGTGGTAAAAACAGGCCTTTGGGAATAGTTTAGAAGCTCTATGTTCTATTCTTGACTCTGCCACAGACTTGGGTTTTGACCACTAAATCTTCTTTGCCTCTGGTAACTCCATTTTTCACTAGTAAAGTAGTCAGCCCTCTCTGTAAAGTGCCCTGAGTGAAGAGTTGTATGCAGATGGAAACCACTGGCATTCTGTTCATTATGCAGAACAAATACAGCTAGACCACAAAGAGCTTTGCTATAGATAACAGCAAGCAATTTCACAGTTAATAATGGCCTATTCATAGAAAATTAAATCTTTATCTTTCTGTCTCTCTGAGGCATGCAAAATGGTATTAAAATTTTTGGCTAGTCTAATTAATCTGGTAAGCAATACAAATCTCAGCCATAGGTTCACATCAAAGATAATCTAGACTGTATTTATCTTAAAGCATGTTTTGGTTTAAAAAAGCTCCTGCTAAAACCTGAAAAAGCTGCCCCTAATCTTTAAAATTATTGTAGCAGTTGTGAAAAGACAGATTCTGAAGTAATTCTGTTAAAGAAAAGCATTTTGCTTCTCACGTCCAGCAGGGACAATAAGCTTAGAATCTATCCCATATTGCTCCCTGGATGTTAATGTTTAATAGAGACACAAAGATTGCATAAACATTCTTTCTGTCATGGTGTGAAGACAGTATAAACTGTTTAACTCCGGTGTAGAGATTGACTAGATAGTATTCCTGTTTTCAGTGATGCATGGGATGAATGAAGGCTAGACCTGAGTTCAAATGGGAGTTGCAGATGTGGAGAATGAGATGGGGCTTGCAGACGGAGATGAAAAAAACGTGAAGAAAAGCGGAGGGCAGGAAAGAACAAGCGAGCTTGGAAACTCTGGCTCATACACTGTCAACTCTACTTTATGTTAAAATCAGCTGTGCCACTTGCACGATACCCATCTTTTATCACAACAAGTAGTCATTATCTTGGCTGAAAAACTGATATATGTTTATGGTATTAGCGTGGATTTGTTGAGAAATCCATTCATGAATTTTATTTGACTGCAGAAGGATGCCATCAAGAGTAAATCTTTGTTCAGAAAGGGTGAGCCAAACTTTTGTCTCTGTGGCTGATAGATCAGGAGCAGGGGCCAAGTGTAATATGAACAGAGTGCAGCATTGACCAGCCTGATCAGACATGTGTGAGATGTACTAATAACAAGAGAATGAAAGCGAAGTCTACGGGTAGACACCTTTTAAATAATCAAGGCTGACAGTTTTACTACAGTAGCACAGTTTAACACTTTGTAGGTATGTGCTATATATAAAATTATATTAAATAGTCTGCTAGCATTACATAGCTTATTTAGAGGAGAACTTGTATTTCAGGCATTTTTACATTTGTTAATGTTTTGTTCCACTCTTACAGTCATTACAACTGGAATATCTTATTGTTGCAGATGGTATTGGCAACAGATGACTCTGAATGATGTACCAGAAAGACATTTTAAATGGCCTAGATTAAACTCACAGAGCACTGGGCATCCCAGATATATTCTCAAGCACAGAACATTTCCAGGAATGAGTATTTCTGACACTCCTTATTAAAACCATGTACAAAGAGTTATCAGATTCCTGGGCAATCAGATAAGCTGTGTGAAGGCAGATTGCATAGTGCCTTGAGTCCTGAGAGCTGGGCTGGGTTATGGACATGCTGCATTACTGTGTTAAGATGTCCTCAGTTTACCCATCTGTAAAAAGTGGGATGTGATGCTTTGTATAGTGTTTGCCCTAAGAAAAGTGTTTTTGAGTGGCTAGTGACAGACACCAATAAGGGACATACACAATCCTCAAAGTAAAAAACTTCACAAAACATAGAGCCTGAATATCTCAGTGAACAAAATGCCTTCCTCCCAGCTCTCACAGGAAGCAAGTTAATTGGTAGGCCAATAACTATAATGAGGCAGAACCTGGGGTTTTGCATGTGTATAGTGAGATCCTCCCCTTGGGGCCAAACTCCTGTTCCAGATTATGAAAGCAGTAAAAGGTCCCCTCAGCAGGTGCTGCATAAAGGCATTTCAGCTTTGCCTTTGCAGAGCTGGAATTGCCAAGCTATTGCTTTCCTCAGTCTCCAAATGAATTCCCCAACTCAATGTGGAACAGCTGTGTGATAGATACAGCCTTGAGAAAACGGGTGGCAAAAGAACACAACAAATGGGGATTTAATCAAATAGCACAGGGCTGCAGACCAACATCAGCATGTTTCTACTCAGCTTTCCTTTGGGTAAGGGAGACCCTTTCAGTATCGTAGTTCAGAAAAGTGAGATAATGTGTGATAATATGCTATCAAGGGCCATACTGAGTAGGGAGGGTAAGTGAATAACAATGGCTGTGTTCATTAATGCAATGAATAACAGCATGGTTTGCCTAGAATGATGTCCAAGAGTGGTACATCCTGAAGAAAGATCTGTCTTATAACTGCCTGCATTGCTACAACCTCTGTAGAGTTAATGACAGAGTAGTTTACCAAAGCACCTAAGCTTTAGCCATTTGAGCCAGGAAGTGAATTAGAAACTGCAGTGAGACGGGACAAATCCGACAGGGTGGAAGTAATTCTTGTAGTAGAATTTAATTAGGACAGGGTAGCATTTCTCTTCCTTCAAAAACGATTGTGGAAGTAGTTGCTTTCTACCTTATTGAAGGCTTCTGAAACAGCTTGACAAAAAATGCTTTCTCAAGTAAGAAAAAATTATATTAAAGGCCACAAATGGTGAGTTGCTGTTTTGTACTTGTCCTTAAGAAGGGTACTTTTAGCAATGCTTTTATTTAATGTATTTTGAAAGGAGAGTTTGTTACGTGTCAAATCTACCTACGTGAGTTTCCAGAGTGCTTCTTAAGAGCGCTTTTTGGAAGTCTGTCTGCCTTGTAAAATACTGACTGTGCCTGTTTGATCTGAGTGATTGCTTAATTATAAGTGTTATGTCTGAAATATAAAACAGGAAAAAAAGACAGAAGGAAGGAAGAGTTTGTAACAAACAGAATATAGCTAGCTAATTACTGTGGCAGGATAATGTTTTAGAAAAATCAACACCATTTTGAAACTGCTGTTTTTTCTTTTCCCATGTCATAAAATCTCCTTGAAATCTTTTGGGTTTGAGTGTGTGTGCACTTTACAAAGTGATCAGGAGTTAAACAGCAGCAGCATCTGTCAGAGAAGACAAATGACCTACCAGCAAATCATCTCAGTTAAAAGGAAGACAAAAAAATCTATGGAGTAGGGCAATGAGTTTTAAATTAGCCATTTCACTAACTTTGCCTTAATGAAGGGCTAATCTTTGGCCCCATGCAAAACAAATGAGAGCATCTAGTTAGATCCAACGGAAACCAGTCATTGAAAAGGCTTTTTCCTTAGGAACCTAATTGGAAGCAAAATAATTCCTTTGATAGCTGTCTTCTTTTAACAATATCTTTCCCTTTTCCTGATTTATATACAGTAAACTAAGGACTCTGTTAATTACAAACACATTTGCCTATTGCAGATTGACTACTAAATACGCTTGGGTGAACCTGGCTAGAGCACTCACTAATAACATGCAAAGATCTGCAGTGCTAGTTCCTGGGAAGAGCCTCACCTGGAAGGTGGTAAGGTAGCCTGCACTTAAAGAGTCTTTTCTGTAGTTTGAGGTAGCATTATGTGCAGAGTTAAGTAGAGTGCATATTCACCACTCTGGAAATTAGCTAAACTTAAACAAGTTAAAATCTGACCTGGGATTTCAAGGGTATTTTATTAATTAAATTAGCTTGGTTTTCTATTTTTTACATAATGACAAAATAAGTATTTATTTTTCTAAAATCTGAATAAATGTTAGAAAAAACATTGGACACTTGATTGCAGTAGAAGCAAGATTGTGCCTTTAAGGCAGAAAGAAGGAATGTGTCAGTCATGGCCCCTCTAAAACAGGGACTTATCTTGATTATAGTATTAGCTTGGTAGTAGAATATGATCTCATCACTGTGAAAGATTACATGAAATATCAACTTGGCTGGCCTTAAAACAGCTCTATTCTCAGTTGCATTTTCAAGAACTGCAGCTGACATGGGGTTCTGTAATTTGAAGAGATGGCTATAAAGATGTTTTGCATAATTCATACTATGTATTTGAGTAAGAAAATCCGGGAGTGGATAAAAGCATGACTACCTCTGATGTTTTCTCTTTGACTT
Organism: Jacana jacana; assembly: GCA_013400555.1. Classification (NCBI taxonomy): domain Eukaryota; kingdom Metazoa; phylum Chordata; class Aves; order Charadriiformes; family Jacanidae; genus Jacana; species Jacana jacana. Next base: position 36,812 of record VZTM01010946.1, on the reverse strand, counting down.
ATTTCATTTATTTATTTATTTATTTATTTATTTTTAAGAATTTCAAAGCAAGCAAAGCTTGAACACCCTTAACTTCGGGGTACTTAGAATTTATATCAAATCTGGAAAAATACATACCTGTCTGATGGAAAGTTACTGAAGTCCATTTAGGCTAAAATGTGAATTATTGTCCACCTTCAAGGAACGATATGTTTAAAGAGGCTACATGCATAGGAGAGTTTTGAGCAGTATCATAGAATCATATAATCATAGAAATACAAAGTTGGAAAGGACCTATAAGATCATCTAGTCCAACCATCCTCCTATCACTGATACTACCCACTAAGCTACTAAATCATGTCTTGTAGCACCTCATCCAGACGGTTCTTGAACACCACCAGGGACGGTGACTCCACCACCTCCTTGGGCAGGCCATTCCAGTGCCTGACCGTGCTCTGGGAGAAAATCCTTGCTGACATCTAATCTGAATCTCCCCTGGTGCAACTTGTGGCCATTCTCTTAAGTCCTATCATTAGTTATCTGGGAGAAGAGGCTGACGCCTCCTCTTCACAACCTCCCTTCAGGAAGTAGTTGTTCTGCGTACTGTAGTCAGAGGAACATGGGAATGCTGTTTGCAGAGCCCGTAATACATTGCACTCCTGCCTTCAGCTGTGTGTTTGTTGTGAAGCCTATAGAAGCCAGATGGCATCTTTCTTGAGAAAATGAATTAGGTGTAATTTATCCTCAGGTAGTTTTGGGGAATCGGTTTTGCTTTGAATTTGTATCCTTCTGTTTCCACATTGAAGATGATATTTTGAAAGGAACTAACTCAGCTTTCTACCTTGAAATTAAGCTATAGGCTGTTTACTCAAGACAGTAAGGGGTCCTCTGAGTGCTGGAACTGTCAGTCAGACAGATAAGAACCTACCTGGAAAGAAAATTTCAGCTGAGTACTCAGATGATGAATCTGATAATTTTGAGGCAAATTTAGAAGGTCTATCAATTTGCTTTTTGTTGTATGTCAACATCTAAAACGCTTCCTAAAACAAAACAAACTAAAAAAAAAAAAAAGTACTTATTTGCTAAACCACATGCGTGCCTGGCTTGTTTATTATGTATTTACTTCTTTTCCTGAGTTTAAATTCAAAGACTGCACCAATGCCCAGGCCCAAAAGTAAGGATGGGAAAAGATACAAAATACTGCAATTGCCAGGGTTTTCCCATACTCTGATTCCAGCCATGATCTCCTCAGAAGCTGTCTCATTTGGAGAAAGACCTGACACCCTTCAACTCAGTTGGAAAGAGGGTGCACGAAGCCTCTAACGTTCACTGGCACAATGTTTGCCCATTCTTCTGTCCCTACTTTTTTCCTCAAATTCTACTGTCCACCAGTTGATCTCCCCTCTTTTTCCCTGAAATTCAGTTTTCCTTCCCTAGTCCACTTTCCTACTCGGTGCCTTAAGGTCCTCTCCTTCTTCCTGTGATGTTTGCAGGCATAATCCTGCTCTCAAAACCAGGTTGTGTTCCTTCTGTGTTGTCTGCTGTGCTCACAAAAAAACCCCAAAAAACCCCAAACAAACCTTTATGTAGGAAAACTCTCACACGTGCTGTCTGTACCCCTACCCCATCTCCTTTCAGACTTCTGTCAAAGCTTGGACTTGCATCCTGGTGGGGTGCAGGGCAGGTTCAATAGCTATGGCACATTCCTTTGAACAACCTACCTCATGTGAGAACTTTCAGGCTAGAAAGGCTTTCAGCTATTCACTCTGTGCATGCAGTGTAATCCATTTGGCTCCTGAACATATACTTCATGCCCAAATTGAGAGCCAAATGCTTTTTTTTTTTTTTTTTTAAATGCTGCTTTCAGTTTGACTTCTGCAGTGGGGCAGTATACACTAGATGAAGTAAATGTTGAGTGATGGAGGCCATTTGGGCACATTTGGAGCCATGGTCTGAACCCTGGGCCTGTGCAAATAAAACACCAGTAGACCTGCTGAGCCTAAGAAAAATTATTTTATCTCTAGGGGTGTCTCTCAGGAATGGGAGAATTGGATCATAGGCAGTATCCTGAATGAGTTGTGGCAGATTTCGTGCATTTGGTGTATAATTTCAGAAGCCCAGAAGAAATGCTTTAAGCAGAAAGGAGTTCTTAGCATCAGTGTAGCAGAGGTCAGGTTCTACTGCATTTGTGTACTTCTCTCTGATTTTTTTACCTGAAAACTCAGTGGCAGATGTTAGTTCAGATGGTATCTGAAAACCGAACTAGTAGATTTTGTCTGCAGTAAAGAGCAGAACTCCAGCTTAAAAGGAATGAGTCATGGACTTTCTATTTTGTAGGCTCTTAATTAAGCTAAAAGATGTTGCTATAATCTTTTCTAAACTGCTCTTTGCTGTAAAATGTGCATAAAACCAAATCTCTGGTTAATATAACTGAAGTTATTTAAAAAAAAAAAGAGTGATGAAACAAGGTAGCACTTAGTCCTGTATCTCTGTAGTCCTAGATAATCCTGGGAAAGAGTGCAAAAAGGTCAAGGACAAAGAAAAGAAAACTAATGCAGAGCTTTCCAATAGAGTGCAATGGGTGTTGGCTCAGAACCAGTTCATTTGACTTGTCTTTTAATGTTCTGAAATTTCCATCTAATTTCTAAATTCTGCGTAATGGCTTTTAAATTCTGGCTTTAAAGCAATTGGGCTTTGGAAAATCTGGGAAAGAATTAAAGGCAAGAATGCACATCCTGTAGTGCATCTCTTCCAGCACTGAAATGTCTCTATTGCCCCAGAATGATTAAAATGCTTCAAAATCTCTGGCTTTGAGCACCTTTTCCCTTACTTTTGTTAACCAAAATGCTATGACATGTTCCCATCATGCCTTCAGAGATTTCTTGCTTTCTTTTACTGTTTATTTCTTCCTAGCTGATTTGCCACCAAAATGCAATGCCACCAGCCATGCAAAGGAGACATTAAACCAGAAATGTCTCTACACTGCTGACAAATCTCTTCAGTAAGGCCGAAAAGCCCCTGGTCGTTATTTTTCACTTGTTCTGATTTTACACTGAAGTCATGTAATTGATTTCAGTGGATTACTTTGGTCAGCTTAATGTCAGGCCCAGAGGCTATGGCAAATACTTACGTGTTTCTTAACATCAAAGCTTTACTTCTCAGTACAGATGCCCTCCTTCATCCCCAGTAGAAAGAAAGTGTAGCCCCCGCATAATCTCTCCTGTTCCCTAAGCCTAAAAGTGCAAAAGGTTTTGATCAGACACTGTCAAAGTACAGGGCCTGTCTCAAAGGAAAAAAAAAAGTTGCTGAGGCAACTAACATTCTTGTATTCTAATGTTCATCTAACCTTTGCTTTATGATCTTGGTAAGGGGGGAAGGGTCCGGCCTTTTCTTGGCCCTGTGTGGCCATGCGTCCTTTGTGACTAAAGGGGGATGGCTTTGCAGCATCTCCATCAGCTCGCAAAGAGCTGCCACTGCTGTCTCAGCCATGGGACAAGGAGCTGATCTTCTCCAAGACCCTGTACATGCCAGACAGCTGGGAAGGGGAAGAGAAGAGGCAGAAGCCTCCAGGATTGGCAGACTGATAAGTTTAGGAGTGGGACCAAGGGCTGAAAACTATCGTGAATGATGCTTTGATGCAAACAAAATTATGTGAAGAATACAGTATTCATCATGAAGACTTTAGAAACAGTAAGGTGCTTGAAAGCTGTCTGTAGTGTATCAAGTCTGCAATGGTGATCTACAGCGGCATCAAAGAATAAAATGTATGTGGCAAAAGCTATGAATGTTGAGGTGCAGACTCACTTTTCGTGGCACATAAATACCAAACCTTTTGCTAAAGAGTGAAAAATGGAAGAATCTTGTGTGTGGACCAATCATCAGCAATCTGCATAAAATTATGCATGGATTTGGAAGGTCTGTTCTTTTGTGGACAGAAAAACTACTCCTTTGGTGGGAGTCAGGGTTTGTCCTGGTTTCTTGTTTCAGGAATATGGATACTAATTTCATGCTAAGGATGGCTTAGCCACCCCTACCCAAGATGATGACAGTTATTCGTTCTGTGCTCCCAATACAGCCAGGCTTCAGCTGCAGAGCAGACAGCCATCTTTGCGTTGGTGAACTTTTAGGGGGTTTTGTATTGTTTTTACAGGCCCACCAAACTGCAGTGCCTTATGCCTGCTTCATGCAGGTCAAACCTGTACTGTAGGGTTTTTTTTTCTTGTAGGGGGTTTGAATTTTGTCTAAATAGATCCCGAAGCATCTAGTTTTTTATTCATGGATTAGAAATGTCCAACCTGTGTTACACTGGCTTAAGGGAATTTGCTTTTCTTGAGCTGCTGAGACTGTACATTTTTCATTAGCTTTTTTTTTTTTTCTCATTTCCCTTTTCTCGATCTCTGCTAATCAAATCTGAACTTAATACTTGAATCAAATCCTAATTTCTGATGTTCAAAGTAGGTTTGTGATTGGGCTGAAATAATTCATTCTGTCCATGCTGAACCCACCTAATCTACTCGCAAGTTGTATTCTTGCCCTTTGTAGTGCAACATTTCTGTCACCCAAGCAAGAAAAATAGATCTTCACATGCTTGGCCGATTCATGTAAGCCACTGTTTAGTGAATAGACCCTTTGGTGTGTCATTTTTTTTCTGCTTGTTTGATAAACTTGAGACATAGTTACTTTGAAGATTGAGCATTATCTACCTGCTCTGGGAACAGTTCCATGAAAACTGAGATTGGATCTCTGGGCTGCTGACAAGCTAATTCTGGACATTATTGCAAGCCTCAAGGTCAGTGTGACTTTCAACAACAGAATAGAATTTCTGGTGCATTCATCTCTCATTTTAAATGGGTCTCTGTAAATCCTAGCTACACTTTCACAGTGGTATGAGAATTCAAGCTTCAATTGTATGTATGAGAATACAATGTATTTTATACGTATACAATATAGTCCCACTACATTGTAGAGGAGTTTAAAGATAATGAGATAAGAAAGGAAGATCTTCAAACTCTGGAGAGGTTTGACAGCAGGAATCTTCACACTAATGAACCTCCATCCAGCCTCTTGGCTGACAAAAGCACTTTACTGTGTACAGTAACTCATGTGAAAAGAACTGGTGAATGTGTGTTTTCTGGGAGACAAATAGAAGAGTGTTCTTGAGTGACTGTTGTTATCATTTATAGGCAGAATTGCAATAAGCCCATTTATTGGTAGTTTCAATGGGGAGGTGAAAGAGTTGGAAGGACAGGGATGCCGAGCTCAGTTTCTCCACAGCAATCAGAGGGTGTTCATCTGAGGCTGAAGAGACCTGTGTGATTCATGGGTCCTGCTCTTCTGAATGCTTTGGGGAGCATCTGCCCCAAGAATTCAATCCTGGCCATTGTGTGCAGTTATGGGACACAACTGCAGACAGAAAGGACTATTGGGTGGCTTCTGCTGTATTGTCAAAATATGCTTAGCTTTTTCATTATTGCCAATTAGTCATGATCAAGGATTGAGACAGAGTAGAACCCTCGTGTGTGTTGGCAGTGTACAGAAATCTCATCTTGCAAGCAGAAAAACTGGCAAAGATGCTACCTTGCTACAAATAATAAATTCACTCATAATTCACTCTCGCTTCCATCGTCAAGCACAGCTAATGCTCTTACTTGCAAACTGTCATTTCTTTCTGCAAAGAACTTGAAATACACGTTGGACTTGCTAGCACTTTCAAATCTGTAAGGAGGTCATCTCTTTATAGAGTGTCAGGAGGAGCTGGGCTGGCAAGCCCCACCCTATGAGATCAGTGTCCTTCAACAGGTGTTGGTTAGGTCAGGGCAGAGGATCCACCTCTTGGGAAGTCAGGCAGGAGGCCTGCTGCTTTCACACTACTGTCTCCTGTGTTTCTCTGACCAATGAATAAACTCCAGAGTCTAAATACATTCACGGCTAGTTGGAACCAAACAGAATTGTGAATAAAAAGACCAGCTCTTAGAAATGCTTCAGTTTTCAAGCAATAGAGTAATAAACATAAATACAGTAACATGCAAAGCAGGAGATTTAGAAGTATAGAGTCTCCAGTGCATTCATTTCCAGGCAAAGGAGAAACAGCATGTTAGGGTTTGTCCTGCAAACCCAGAGATGTGTTCTGATGCACTATGTATGAATGTGTGCAAATTGTTATCTCTCTCTGTGCTTTGGTTTCTCCAGGAAACAGAGAAAAATTGTAGTCAAATGAAATATGCCATGTCAATTATTTTTCTTTCTTATGAAAGATCCTTCCTCTTTATCCACACCCTGCAATGTGTGCCATGTTTTGCATGCTGTTTCTGAACCCTCTGACTCGCTGACCTTCTTTGGGCAAATAAAGGTCTGATGTAACTTCCCATGAGTCCCATCTGATACAGCTTCCTTTTGATCCTATCAAAGCTGTTTTATGATGACTGGAGGGACTGCTGCAGAGCTCCCAAAGTTCAGTTTGTCTGACCACTGTAGACCCCGACTGTCTGGAAAATCAAAACCGCCTCTGGAGAGAGTTTCTTTGCCTATTGGAAAGTAGCAGAGGATGGCAGCTATATTTAAACTTCAATAAAGGTCTTTTGAGCAGTATTAGGTGTTTATGAAATGTCTGTAATAGTACATAGTATTAAAGTACATTTTAGCATTATTCCTAATGTTCAAGCAAGAGGGAAGATACTGCAATTTTTAATGAAGTGCTTATGGTTTTGTTGATTGCAGGAGTGTCCAGCTGCCTGTGCTATGGGACTGAGGAGTTCCTGAAGAGGTGGTGTTTATCTTGGGTCTGCATGTTCAGACTGATCTGTCTAAGATTATTTGCTGCTGAAATATTGCCTTTGATCTTGCAAGATTTGAGCAGAAAACAGCAGAAATCTTGCAAGAATAACTTCCTCCTTCACAGGGGGTCCTGTCAACTTGGGGTGAGACTTGGTAAGACAAGACTCTGGTTTGGCCATGCTAGAATTAGACATGTTTTTTCTGAATTGAGATCTGGATAAATTTAAAACAAAGAAGCATGATACTTGGTTTTGAGGATCTGAGTCCAGACTGTTCATCCCCTAGTTTTCAAGAGGTTCAGATCTAAGGGTCAGATTTCAGGAAATTTTCGTTTAGGGAGTGACTGTTTAAAGAGTTGCAAGAACTCTAGAAACCAGCGTTCTTTGTTTATAAGCCATGCACAGTGTAGACAACAGCAATAGCAGCAATCCCTTGCCCTGTGAATTGCAAACAAGCTTAACTCTGAGTTGGAAAGACCATACTCTGGAGAGGTGAAAGTGTGCTCTGACTTCCTTGGAAGAAAGACTGCCAACTGTACAAAGTTATGATGATGATGATGATGATGATGATGATGATGATCATGTGATGAGGTCCCACTGTCCACTGAGGCCTCCGTGAGCCAATGATATTCAGGGAGAACTGCAAAATAAGCAGTCCCACAGGGTGGGGGGCATTGAGGTAGGCAGTAGGCCTTTATTATACTTATTCCTGCTATACTTGGATGCCATGGAGAGCTTCAAGCTAAAACTTTTGATGTCTCTCTTACAATGCTCTGTTTCTCTACATACTTTGAAATATCTTGTTCCAAAGGTACTAAAAATTTGAGTGACTGAGAAATTTTCCAATGCAAAGTACTTGCTAAAATATAACACGTATCCAGACCAGGTCTGAATAAAGATTGTACTATTCGTCAAATTATATTGAAAGTTTGGCAATTTTCTTGAGCTTACAATGTAACTTTCCATTGACGCATAATTATAGACTTGAAAGTAAAAGGTCTTTCCTGTTTTATAAAGATTAATAGTGACCTTTATTAAATCCAATCTCTATTTTTGAAATTGGACATTCAGGGATATGTTGCTATTTTGCTTTTTCCCCCCTTTCTTTCTTTTTACGATGTGATTCAAAAACAGTGTCATGTTTTCCGATCTGGTTTCTGAGCAATGTCATTTCTGTTTCCTAGCCCAAGCTTCATCACAATCTGATAACTCTTCCTGCTGAACTATTTATGTTACCTTTCACATTCGTGATGCCACATTTTAGTCTCCCTTGGTGTGGATCTTGTCTTTCTATTCTTACAGCATGCTATTTGGCCCTGGCCTATGCTTGCTGGAGGTGGATGTTACTACTACTTTTGAATCTTTTCTGTTTGAGGGAATTTTCCTACAGTAACAATCAGGTGGCATTTTCTGATAAAGGGAGAGTACTCTCTGTTCTCTTGATACCAATATAGTCTTTTCAGTCAGCCATTTGGTGTTTGAGAATGGAAATGTTGGGTTTTATTTACGTATTTCTAATAGTCTTAATGCAGTTGTCAATCCATTTATTTCAATCAAAGCCTCGCGTCCTTAGAGCTACGGGATTGTAAATTACTAACCAAAAGCTGTGTTTGAAAACGATTATGTCCACTGTTTTATCATAAAATCATATCATAGAATGGTTTAGGTCAGAAGGTACTTTGAAGATCATCAAGTTCCAACCCCCTTGCCATGGGCAGGGACACCTCCCATGAGACCATGTTGCTCAAAACCCCGTCCAGCCTGGCCTTAAGCACCTCCAGGGACGGGGCATCCACAGCTGCCCTGGGCAACAGGTACAGGAAGGCTGCTATAAGGTGTCGCTGGAGCCTTCTCTTCTCCAGGCTGAAAACACCAACTCTTCCAGCCTGTCCTCATAGCAGAGGTGCTCCAGCCCTCTGATTATTTTGTGGCCTCTGGACTTGCTCCAACAGGTCCATGTTCTGCTTATGTTGGGGGCCTCAGAGCTGGACACAGTACTCTAGGTGGGGTCTCAGAATAGCAGAGTAGAGGGGCAGAATCACCTACCTTGACTTACTGGCCACACTTCTTTTGATGCACCCTAGGATATTGATGGATCCCTGGGCTGCAAGCACACGTTGCTGTGTCATGTTGCGCTCCTCATCAACCAACATGCCAATATTCTTCTCCTCAGTGCTGCTCTTAATCCATTCTCACCAACCTGTGTTTGTGCTTGGGCTGCCCTGACCCACATGCAGGACCTCACTCTTGGCCTTGTTGAACTTCACAAGATTTGCAGGGGCCCACCTCTCAAGCCTGTCAGCGTCCCTCTGGATAGCTTCCCTCCAGCATGTTGACCATTCCAGGCAGCTTGGTGTCATCAGCAAACTTTCTGAGGGTACACACTTGATCCCACGGACTGCATCACCGACAAAGATGTTAAACAACACTGATCCGAGTACCAACCCTTGAGGAACACCACTCATCACTGGTTTCCCCTTGGACACTGAGCCGTTGACCACAGCTCTTTGAGTGCCACCATCCAGCCAATTCCTTATCCACTGACTGGTCCATCTGTCAAATCCATGTCTCTCCAATTTAAAGACAAGGATGTCTTGCAGGACAGCATCAAATGCTTTGTGCCTGAGTTTATCCACTATACAAATATATATATATATACTATATAATGCGATGTGAGTAACAGCGGCATCAGGCAGAAAACCCTGCATTTGCAGTAGAGCCTCAGTATTTGTGAGTCTTTTGTTGAAATACTGTAAGATTAAGCGAAAGCATAAAGTGGGTAACGGTGTGTGTTGCTACTTTTATTCATTACTCTTTCACATATTCTCCCAATGACAGTGTTTCTAGTTCAGAAGCTGACTGATTTAATTTGTTCCAGGAGATTATTCTCACTCTGTCATTTGTAAAATACAGGTGCATTCCTGCAAAGTCTTAAATGTCTTTCCTGAGCAGCCCCACTAACTTCACTTTCTTGCAGGACTGAACCTACAGTTTATTTCTGATATCCCAAATATATTGCTTGTTGAGCCTCTATTGTGGGAGACACAGGGGAAAACTTGCTTTCTTTGATTCTGAGGATCTTCACAAAAGTCTTTCTGTTCAAGTTTATTTTATTGTTTTATTGTTTTCCACTACAAGTGAAATTGATCCTGTGCACCTGTGTCCAATCAGAGCAAGAGCTCAAAGCCTTTAGTACCAAATATTTTCTATGAGCATTGAATGCACCAGATAGATAAATTAGATCAAAACCAGCTATTTAAGTCTTTCTGTAGCAAATCCCAGACAGATTTTCTGAGGAAAGTTTGTGTTTGTGCTTTTTTTTTTTTCTTTTATTCATGTTCTCATTGCCTTTCTCTACCTTAAGTCAGAGATCAGTGACTTTGCTGATGCCATAGACTTTTCTTTTTAGATCCATATATTCCTTGGGAAATTAAACAGAAGCAAAATCCTTGATCATAGTTATAGGAACTTGATAATTAAAGACTTGTTCCTTCTGACATCATGTGGCTAGAAAGGTACTTTTTCATCTGGTAATCTTTCACTGAGAACTTGAATCTGTTATACAGGTCAATAAACTATTTTCTTGTAATGCCATAAGGTTTTGCCATTACTGAGAGGGGAAAAAATGGTGGAAAAAGGAGGAGGATAGAAAAGGAAGGCTTTAATATTTTCTGAAAGAATTTATAAACACTGGTACAAGTCTTATCCAACATGAGGTATGTAAAATATTAGAGAAGTTCCTTCTCTATCAGAGTTCATGTTTGCTCTTATAAATAGTCTAGATTTGGTTTTGAAATCCTCTATCAGAAGGTAGCTGAGACTTGGAAGAACTCAGTCTCAGGAATCTCTGTAGAGCTCACTTTTACAAAGAAATACGCAGGCTGATTTTCAAACAAAGAGTGACAGATCAATAGTAAAATCCTCTTTTCTCATATCTTTGTATGCATATGTGCTATTTTTCTAAAATGAACTAACACCATTAGAGATTGGTGTCTTCCTTTTATTTACCTGCTGTTACTATGATTTATTATATTGCAGTGGTGCTGAGAAAGTGGTATTCCCATATTCCGGGCAGGAAGAGGGTGAAGTTAGTTTCTTCAGTGAGGACCTGTGTGTGTTTGCTTCAGCCCTCCCTGAGGAGGAGGTGGCCTTGCTGCTGAAGTTCCCCAAAGGGGTGCAGGTTTCTGTTGTTACTATTCTTAAAGCATAGTCTTCACTTGCCAGTAGTTTAGCAAATTAACCTAACTAAATGGGCTAACCTACAAACCCGTTGAGTGAATTCTGGGGGCATGTGAATGAATATGAGGGGTGTTTGAGTGCATTAGTCCCAAAATCATGCTGAGAGAAACATTCTTAGAGTCTGTTCTCTTGTGTCTTTCCAGTGAATGTACTCATGTCTGATTTTGATCTGAGCAGGTGAATGACTCGATAGCCCATTAGCAAGCATTTGACCTACTATGTTCCCCATTTCCTTCTCCAGCTTTGACACTCTGTATAATTTATGTAGCAATTACAATTCAGTTGTAACTCAATTCCTGGTTTTGTTCCTTTTACAGAAATTAGTACTGAAAGGCATCTTAGTGATGGAGAGCTTGGAATAACCACCAAGCTATTTGTCTATTTAATATACATTTTTCAAAGATAGCATTTTAATGACTGGGAGAACACAATAGGTCTAACTGTACTTGAGAAGTTCAGCACTGGTTTTTAGACTCTTCAAATTTCAGGCTGCACCGTCAGTGCTGAGTGATACCACTAAAGAACTGTGAAATGGAGAGCTACTCTGTTCCCCCTCCCTACTCCCCTTGCAAAATAAAAAGCAGGGGAGAAAAACAATGCTAGTCTGACTTATTTATCTTTATCCAGTTCCTCTGTCAGTAAGGGGATGAAGCGAAAAATTCAGAACAAAGTAACTTAAAAAATCAAAGGATTAAACCCCCATGTATGTGATCCTGATGAATTGGATGATTCAGAAGATGTTAACCAGAGCAACAGCTGTAATGGAAGGAGAGCCTGTAACAAACAGGTTTGCTGATTTATCGGGGTAATCAAGCATAGAAGTGGGCAGGCACTGGGTGGTACAGAATACCAACATTTTTTTTGTGCTGCCTGGGAGATATATTTGAACCTCTAGGGAAGAATTGCCCCCTCCCCCGTAATTCCCCTGAAGTTTTTTTTTCTTTCTTTTCCTGAAAATGAAAGCAATGAATGAGCATTTCCCTGCATCTCATTTTAAATCTTCCTAAATTTAAAATGGTTACTGGTTGTTTATTACTGTTGGTAATGTACCTACTCTCAAAGGAGACAAATCCTGCTTGTTGAGGACTCCATTCCCTAACATAAGGGGGCTAATAAATGAAGGGAAACTGACAAATATAAATCTACAGATGCTGGGCTGCTTAAGAGAAATGCAACAAATGCTCTATGCTGGTTTCAGTGTGTTTTCATTCGGTAGCAATGTCTTTGGACTGAAAGGAACCCACCCTAAACTAACTCTTAAACCCATCTCTAATGGTATTTTCCTTGCCTACTAGTGCAGTGTTCCAACTGCTCTTTCATGTGCAAAATCAATGGGAACATGATGCAGACAGCGTTTAACATGACTTGTCTGTGCTCATGTTCTTGGAGCTAATGATCTACGTTAGTGTGGTGGGACTGAGGCTTTCATCAAGTTTTGTCCCTTAAAATACAAATTACATTTTAACAGGCTTTGCAAGTTTGCACTCAGGGAGCGCGCTCTGCAGTACAGGCTTTATAGTGATACTCCCTGAAATCCCTCAGGCGGTGTGTTTGCTGAGAAATACCAAGTCTTGGTATTTATCAGCCCTCTTTCAGGGAATTTTCTCATGCAGAGCTGTTGAGGTCTTCTTGAGATCAAATCCCTGAAGAAAAGTCCTTTACTTGGTGTTTTGAACTGACAGGCTGAGGGAGCTGGGGTTGTTCAGCCTAGAGATGAGGAGGCTCCGGGCATACCTAATAGCAGCCTTCCAGTACCTGAAGGGGGCCTACAGGAAGGCTGGGGAGGGTCTGTTTACAAAGGCCTGCAGTGACAGGGCAAGGGGCAGTGGCTTCAAACTTGAAAAGAGCAGGTTTATATGGATATTAGGAATAAGTTCTTTACCATGAGGGTGGTGGTTGCCCAGGGACATGGTTGAGGCCTCTTCCCTGGAGATATTCAAGGTGAGGCTTGACGGGACCCTGGGCAACCTGGGCTAGGTGGGGGTATGTCCCTACTGACTGTGGGGAGGTTGGACTGGATGACCGTAGAGGTCTCTTCTGGCCTGGAGCATTCTATGATTCTATGTCTGGTTGCATCACCTGTTTGTTCCTCTTTATTACTTCTGGGTCTTTTCCAAGGTCCCCCCAGCAGCATGAAGCGCTCATCTCAGTTTCCACTGAGGTGACCTGAGTCTCAGTTACACAGCACATAGCACCTTGCAAAGCTGCCTCTGTGCAACATCAGCCATGATATGTAAATTGATATGTAAATTCCAGCCACTTGAGACTGGAAGAAAGAAAACATTCAATTACATCTTCCCACCCTTTTGTTTTCATCAGTATCACTGTTTTTTCTTAGTCTTATGATCTCAGTAGTGCTTTTGTCTGTTGTATGTTTGGTAAGAAAATATTTCTTGTTTGCTTGTTGCAAAAAGAAAGAAGCTCACTGAACACATGGGATAATATTTGTTTGATTTCCTGATGTGGGTGCTGAAACCAGAGTGTGAAATTGTTGATATAGCCTCTTGGGATGATCATGACAGGGAAGTAGTCTTTTCTTTTGTGTGTGTGTACAATTGCCCAGATTGACTTAAATTTTTAAATTATCGTTATTATTTTAGTATTACAGGCCCCTTAGGACAGGCTTTTAGTGGTTGTATTTGTTGTTATTTTTAACAAGATGCACAGCATTGTGGTCAATGATTTCTCTTCAAGTGTTTCAACAAAGCTGTTACCCAGTTGTGAGTTTGCTGAGTGTGTTAAATACCATTTCTCTTCCTTGTCTGGATGCAAGTTCAAAACCATTGCCTATTCTTAGCTTTTGTTGTTTGCTATTTCTGCTGCTAGGTTTGCTGCAGTTACCCGTGGGAGATTGATTTTTCTGCTGGTGAAGCAGTGCTTAAAGGTCCAGTTGCAGGCTGAGAAGCCATTCCACTAGGCTGAATTCAATATCTACTTAAACAAGAAACCTCTCAAAAATAATATTGGAATAATATCAGAGAGCATCCAAACAAGCAAAAGAAATAAAAAAGTGAATGAAGAAAACAGACTGCCTTCTGTGCCTTCAGGTGGAACAAATCTGGGTTTTGGTAAAAATGTTCCCCGAGTTTGTGATTTCACAGCTGAGCGACTCCCAACAGAACCAGCTGTTTGCCAGATTTTTACCAGCCCCAAGATACCCCTTTCTCCCCTGAGCCTCCCTAGCATTTTCCTGCTTGTAGCACCAAGTCAAAGCCCTTGAAACTACTGTGGTTGCCTGCCTGGCTACAGCTGCTGCATCTGCTATTCCCTCCCATGCTGACGTTAGCACCAGCTCTTTCCATCTTGCTGGCTATTCTGGTCAGCTGAGTCCACCTACTTGTTCACCTTTCACCACGGAAAGCAATGCCCCATCTTCTGGGGCATTGCTCTGGTAGCAATTTAGCAATTAGATCTGGTAGCGATTGAAGAAAACCTGGCCGCCAGCTGGGACTTCCAAGGAAGAAAAATAAGATGTGTCTGAGACAAAGCAGGTGCACCACCGCTCTGGATTTGGTGAGCTCCAACAGGACATCTGATGAAGCAGCAAAAATATTTTGCGTAACCTTAAGAAAAGCTGTCTTGTGCACTACATTATCATTAGTAATGGCACATTCCTGGTTTCAGTAAGTAAGGATGTTTACTTTAAGGAGAAAGGGCACAGTTTATTTTGCACAGAACGTGTTTGGGAATGTTTGTCATGATGTGTCGGTGACAATCCGAAAGACCCGGTGTTGCCCTCTTTGCATATCACCGACTCCCTTGGCTCTCATCAGTTTTCATTCTTGGTATTGAATGTGTCTCCCCAGTGAAATGTTGATAATATTTTTAACAAAAAGAGCCTTCATATAATTGATATCTGCAAGAAACTGAGCTCTAAAAGCGTGTTTTAACCTGTGTATTTTGTAAACACAACATGAAAAATTCACAGAGAATTTCTGTTACATCCTGAGGCAACTGTGAGTCTTTTCCAAAGTAAAGGCTAAGGAGCTATATAGTGTATAAGGAAGAGAAAATGAATAAAGAGAAGCCAGATGGGAATGTACCAGTAGAACTTTCAATTAGTATGTCTTGTGCACCCAGCAAAAACTATTTATTCTGCTGTGGCTACAAGGCAGACTACCTGGTGGAGGCACAGTATATACTGTCAGAAGGTTTTATGCTGGTTTAGGGACTTCACCTTCATAAACAGCAGAAAGTACAGTGACATGGACTCTGTTTGTAACACAGATAATATCAGTCCCTGGAATCCCCACCAGTGTAATAGTGTCATCTACAGGATGTGCATTTTCCATGTCCTGAGCTGACCTTGGGTGTGCAAAACTTTGGCGATGCTTTACAGTGTAGACATGGCCTAAGGCAGGTAGAATTTGCCAAATGCAATGTTTAATGAGACAGCCAAATCAGTGTAATACACAGCAAGTTCAGTAAAGCCCCTAAGGGCTGGGGTCCTAGGAATGTGCTGTGATGTAGCAAAAGAAGCTAGGGATCCTTTTCATCCACCTCTCTGGTTAGGCTGAGCTTGGCTTCTCAGGAGATACAGTAAGGAGAGGCACAGGGAAACTGACAGACCTGCTTTTCTCCCCAGGCATTTAATGGTGCCTCTCTGCAACGATCAGGCACTGTCCTTCTGGTGCACATGAAACAGCAGTGTCCTCAGTCCACTATAGCCAAGAGGAAGGGCCACAAAACACTGCTGTACCTGGAATGGACAGTAGAGCGGTGTAGACCCAATGCAGAGCCAGGCAAAGTGTGTGTGGTATCATGGAAAGAGCTGTCTGGGCCATGGGAGGTTGTGTTGGCAGATAGATGGGACACTAGTGAAGAGGAACCACGTCCAAGCGAGTACTACAGACAGATGGCCCAGTTGTGAATTTACTCTTTTGTGACAAGCTCCTGGTATAGGATATTTTATGTAGAATCCCAAAATTTGGACACTGTAATTTGCTACCATTATGGAAGAGTCCAGTACGTTGTGGGGTTATTTATAAACACGGTTATTCTGAAAAACTGTATTTACTGGTTTGAACAGGTTTAATCTCAAGTATTTGAGGTACATATTATTTTACACCCCTAAAATGTTGAGGAACCATCATTACAACTTCTGTACCTCTCTGTGTAAGTTAACCTGCATCTCTGCATAAATGGGTGCCTCATGTCATACAAACACACAATTCAAACATGCCTATGGCCCTGAAATTCTCAACATTTTTACAACTGGAAATAGGAAGAAAAAAGCACTTAGTGGATTTCTAAATGGCTCTGAAGGACAGGAGAGGCTTTTGTGGGAGGCTCTTTTTTGTCTTGTCTTTTTTTTTTTTTTTTAAAGGCAAATCCTTTTATATATTCTGCTAGAAAAAGTGCTCACTGGTGGTTATGGATGAGAACCACTGGCTTATGGATGAGAACTGGAACCCCTTGATGTGTACACTGGTGGGAAGTCACTGAGGAAGGCTTTCCTGTGATTAGCACCTGCTGGTAGGTGCAGCACCTTTTAAACATCTCAGAAAATGATGCTTGATTGAATTTTCTTTCATTTTTTGATAAGGTTCTTTTCTCCTTTCACACAGCTTTTGTTCTTTTAAATTGATTCAATGATAGATTAGAAGCATTAGAAACATACGGTTTGAGAGACCTCCTGGACTGTATATTAGACCACACCCAGCAGGTTTGTCTGTCTTGCTGGCAAAAGTTTAAACTGCAAAGAGAACCTAATAGGAATGCTAAGAGTTGCAGTTCTAAACTGAGCTCTCCAAGCAAAATCTCTTTGAACGTAAGAGAAATACGTTCTATTTCATCAAGGAGATAAGAAAATAAACATGATCGTTCCTTGGCTCTGAAATGCTTTTTATTCAACAAAGTAACCTCGTGTTTAGAAAGGCATTTAGAACTCGCCTCCTTGACAGTAGCTTGCTCTCTGACACTCATCTTTAGATTGGAAGAAATAATAGACTAACGCTGTTAGTTTCGTAGAATTTGGAAATATGTTGAGAGATGACACTGTGAAACAAACAGAAGTTTAAGCCAGAAGGAAGCCCTGGAGGATAGCCCTGCAATAGGCTACGGTAATACACTAAGGTGGGGGTGGGCAGGAAGATTGAAGTCTGAAGGGCTATTTGTTTGGCTCCCCCTTCTCCCACTTCTGATCTGAGTGCAACCTGGAACAGTTTCTCTGCTGATGTGGAGGCCACATCGTTTACTTCTGTCACACTCACATGGTCTTGCCAATAGCAGGGGAGTATGAATCAGAAGCTTATGTCAAAACCAAAAGTACACGGTGTCACTTTGTGTTATGATAGCAGCCATGGACCAGTTAGGATCAGAGCTACTACTTGCTGAATCTATTGCAAGTTGAATACGTTGTGGTGTTTATCCTTGGAGAAATTTCAACCCAAGACGCAACAAGCTGTAGGAGGAGAAGGGAGCATAAAGGATCTGAAGTGTTGGGTGGTCTGCAGAGTGCTAGAAAGGAGACAAAAGGCTGTACACTAAAAACTGTCACATAACTGGCAAGTAACTGAAAGATAAATCTTGGAACAGAGGAAAAGACTTTTTTTTAACTAAGCACTGAAGACTTTTGAAACTCGAGTTGATATGGGGCTGGGGTGGGAGGAGGCAGGACAGGCAGGTGAGCAGATTAATGGCATTGTTGCAGCTTGCCCATATAGTGTTTGAGCTCTTTATTTCCTCAACTATCTTTCTTTGGTAGGATATTGTTGATATAAGCTTGGTCTGGAAAAATAAAATCAACTTATTTGAAAAATGGGAATTATATGGGAATAATAATAATGGGAATGATATTATTGTGTATCTCCACTGTTTTTCAGAGCTGGTGATCTATATGTGGAAGAGTGAATGGCAGCAGTTGTGATTGCAAAACAAACTGAAGTAGAAATGCCTCATGCTGAGGATGTAAGATGGGGATGGGAGAGAACGAAACTACTTTGTTGCATAGTGCAAAAATGTCTCTCTCTTTGTCACATCTTCCACTTATTAAAGGAATATTGTTCTCTCCAGGCACTTAAATGAAAACTCAGAAATGAAAAGTCAGAAAAGCAATGAAGTATTCTGTGCATGGATGCCAGTGCTCTCTCCAGAAGTAAAAATGATTGTTTAATCAGAATCATAAATTTATAAGACTCTGGCTAATGATACTCTGCTTCAACCTGAGCACTTCTACTGGAACAGGAGAATATTCACAATCTTCCTGTCTCCTGGAAAGGCTATGGAGTTGGAGGCAGTATCATGGAAACCCTCATGAGGTATGTAGTATTCAGCAACTTCACAGATGAGCTTCCAGGAAACCTCTACAGCTTTTGTAATAAAAATAGCATTTGTATATGAATTTGTTTATGGTGGGGCCTCACACTGAATTGTTTGGGTTTGTGTGTAAAATTTCTAGCCAGTTGGTCTTGCAAAGAACCAACTGTAAGTTGGAGCCTTACAGCATTTAAAATCTATGAGAAGGAAATAATATTTTAAGAGAAATCATATTTTGGGCCCAGTAGTTTTGACATCGACTTGTGTTGCCAGAGTTTTTAGTATTATTGAATTCAACAGTCTTTTCCATCAAATTCCAGAATCATCTGGAACATTCTCTCTTATGTGAAATAAATGCTTGTAAGCTGCCAGGTGATTAACAATGTTTGCTGAGATGTGAGGGTGTCTCGGGAGACTCTGCTTTGTTATGCTACTGTAATTTCCAGTAAAGATTTGGTCAAGACTTGAAACTGTCTCAAATGATGTATTTTGCAGCTTTAAGTTAAAATTCAGACCTGCCAAAAGCTTCTTGATTGTTAGTTTTTCTGGCTGAAACCACCTAATTTTTCCACTGTGCTTTGTACATCTAGTTATGGATGACTATTTTATCTCTCTGGCTTCAGAAAAGACAAACACTGTATCACTTCCTAAGTGTGAGGGGGGAAAAAACCTTACTAAAATATTAGAAAGAATTTTCAAAGGATTACAAATTAATCAGGTATTGTACAAATAAACACTGAAAGTGTAGTCTCTAGCAAAAAGATTTGCAGCCTCAAAGAGACAAGCCATTGGTTACCTTTGAAGGAAAGGGTAGAGGTGGAGAAATTAATGGAGAAATTAATGGTTTTGAGGAGGAATCTGCATTGAGAGGGCATTTGGCAGACAAAATGAAAGACTAGTCAAACATGAAGAGCAGCAAAAACTCAGTCACTCAATAAAGTGAGGAAGAAACAAACTTAAGTAGGGAAAAGTGGGAAGGAATAGAAGTGGAAATGAAACCAAGGACCCTGTAAGGGCTATCAGAAAGACTGATAGCTAATAGTGTGAATGCCACATGTAGTGCCATTGCAGCACCTGCTGACTTTGTTGATGTGAAGGGATGCCTAAATGGTGTTGGGTCTTTGGCATTTAAACTGTGGAGCTCTCACCATTCTGGTTCATACAGTTCTGCAGAAATTGTAGTGCTCCCATGGGCACAACCAACAACTGTGCCTGCAATGTCTTAGTACTCAGTGAGCCGGGTCCTCTGAGTACTTGGGTATTTTGCAGTGCAACTATTTTGATTTCTATGCTGTTTATACCATAACTTCAAAATCACTCAAACGGTCTTGCGAAGTGTGAGTAGAGATGGCTCTGTGGGTTTCTGTAAGAAAAAGAACATGAACAGGCAAAAATGTCTGCACTGGTAGCTGAACGGAAAACTTACTAGAAGAATAATTTTATCATCTATGATTTTTTGAAAATGTGGAAAATTAGGCCAACATTTGCATTTTCAAAATCAACTTAGTGAAATTAGTTAAGTTGTTTAGTCACATTTATATTTTCCCAACTGAAATACAGTTAAGCAGATTTAAACATTATTATATAAAAGAAATATGTTTGGAATGAAAAAACATCAGATGCATTTTAACATTGTTGCTTTCTAAGCTATGTAAATGCAGGCTCATGAAGAAACGATGACTGATACTAGCAATTTCAGGAGCCAGTTCTTCTCTGCATTATCCTTCAGCTGGAGACAGAAATATTTTTTATTCTTTTTTCTAGCTATAGCATGGTTTTGTGTTTTAGAAGTGCAGAGCAAGGAATTGCCTTGCCCTAACTGAAATGGATGTATGTGATGTAGCATTGGCACAGTAAACACCCATATGCATAGAAAATGTGCACCAAATAAGAGTAATTCTTCGGACTATTATTAAGATATGACCTCAGTCTGACAATGTCCACAGACTATTTGTGTCATAGTACTAGCAACTTGTGAAGAAAGGTTAAAGGCAGCAAGAAGGCTGACAGGTCTCACTTCTTTCCACACTACTTAGAGTTTGGAGATTCCCATAAGAAGCAGATCAGGTATGCAGAAAACTTTCTGGGATTAAAGGCCTTAGATAGAATGACATTTATTATTATTTCTGTATTAGGCTTAGATTGGTTGGTATGAGGAGACCTCAAGAAAGTGACATTGAAAAGACAACTAAATGCGCTTGAAAAATTTGGCAATGTGAACTAGGAAACAGCAAATCCCTAAAATTTTGTTTAAGTTCTGCAATGCTAGATAACCTCCCAGAATGGTCACAGATAGTAGACAATGTGACATAAAAGTCAGATAAACTGAGGAAGTACCTCAAATAGATCCTCTAGGAGATGAACCGATTTAGTTTTCCAAGTCAGCAAGCTACATAAAGCTCTCAGCAGCCTTTGTGACACAACCCATGTAAGTGATACTGTTGTCTCTTGGGTGCGAGCCAGCGTGGAGAGGTGCAATGTAAAAGTCTTGCACTGGCAGGGGCAGGAAGAGATGCTCTGCAAAAAGATGATTGAGGGATTGGAGCATCTCCCTTGTGAGGAAGGGCTGAGAGAGCTGGGACTTTTCAGCCTGGAGAAGAAAAGGCTGAGGGGAGACCTTATTAATGCTTACAAGTATATAAAGGGTGGATTGAAGGAGGATGGAGCCAGGCTTTTTTCAGTGGTTCCCAGTGACAGGACGAGGGGCAGTGGGGTGGGCACAAGCTGGAACGTAGGAAGCTCCGTTCAAATATGAGGAGACACTTCTTTCTGGTGAGGGTGACAGAGCACTGGAACAGGCTGCCCAGGGAGGGTGTGGAGTCCCCTTCTCTGGAGACTTTCAAGACCAGCCTGGATGCAGTCCTGAGGAATGTGCTCTGAGCAATCCTGCTTTGGCAGGGGAGTTGGACTGCATGATCTCTAGAGGTCCCTTCCAATGCTGACAATTCTGGGATTCCATGACCTAGTAGGTATTTCCCCTACTCATCAAAATGGAATGGGCAGGGACAAGCCACAGGGAGCACTATGCCACTAAATAGCTTTATGTCTAGTTATAGTGTCTCACCTTCTATTTTTAGGCATCTTATGGAAGTGCTAAGGAAAAGCGATATAAAAGAGAAAGAATATAAATATTATGTTTCAGGGATATCAGCCCCAGTCCAAGTGCAAAAACCTGGCTTTCAGTGAAAGCTTTGAGGGGCTTCTAGTTCAAAGGATTTCAGGGTCGTGGAGAGGCAGCTATGTACATTACTTTGTTCTTCTCTATCGGTTAGCCCTTACTGGTGGCAGGTAAGTTAAAATAAGGAAGAGCATCCCACCTAAGAAGTTCTGAGAGGACAGAACCACTGGCATGGGAAAGAGCAGCTACAAGGTGGTAAATGTCAAAACAGCTCCTGCTCATGTCTCAGCTTCTGATGCAATTGGCTGTATCAGCGCATAATAAAATGCTCAGGAAAAAAAACCCACAGTTTTAAGTCTTTATTTTAGGAGGGCTTTTTGATCTTCATAAATGCAGTGATCTTACTGTGGTTTTATCTTTCAGGATTAAAGGACTACTGGCAGATATCTTAGGACTAAAATGCGGATTAGACTTTACTTTTTGTTTTGCTTTTTATAGAGTCTGATATGAATGGGAATATCTGAGAGTTGGAAAATATATCCACGAGACCACTGGAAACTGCATATTTTTATTTAAACTTCATCCTGCTGTGTTTAGTGTCAGAGCTAAAAAGTGAACCTGGTTTGAACAGAAAGTGCAGCAGAAAACTACAATTTAGCTTCCCCAAAATGAGTGAATGCAAAAATCAAGTGAGATTCTGAATGTAAAATGTGAATGCTTAAAATGTTTTGGGCTTAGTCATGATTTTTACTGTTAAGGACTTATTTTTAAAACTGTGTTAAAACTACAATATCATCTTATGTATCTACAGACTAGCAAGCAGCCTGTCTATATTCTAGTCAATTAATTCTTTGCAAAAGCAGCATATGCACAAGTTCAAAGATTGTGTTAATTTTCTGATTGATTTCTCTCATTTGGCTTTGCATAAGCTCTCTGTGTTGACAATAGTAAAATGTTTTCTCATTTGTGATTAGTGCATAGTAGCAAGGGGAAGAAAGAATTGGCATGAATAGCTCTTAACAAGTAGGTATGTGTTTCTTTTTTATCTCCCTGCCAGGGCTTTGTCAGAGTGGAGGAGCTGAGATTGGTTAATACTCAGACAGGCTGTTTAAGTTCCAAGTCTGGTTTTCTAATTTAGAAGCACTACTGGATGACATGGTAGGAATAATTGTAAATTCTGTGTGAAAAAAATAAAATGGGAGTCCTCGAGACTGTAAGAGAAGGCCTAAAGTACTCCTTTAAAAGCTAGAACAGCTTCAGAAATTATTATAGTGACACTTTGAGTGTTTTGCTTGTATTTCAAGTGAATATTTTTCTCACTGATGTGCTGTTTAAACTCACCTTATGATATTTATTTGCCACCTAGTTCAAATCAAGGAGTCTGTACCACTCTGTGGGTGCTTTAGATACTGCTACTCCTTCCTCTAGTGATTACTTCTTTCAGCATCTGCCACTTTCCCTTTATTCTCCTCCCCCAAAAATGATATGCAAAAAATAATGTTTAAAAATTATAAATTTGACCAGGTCCTGTCCCGTGATCATGTTTTATAATCTGCTGAGTATCTTCATTTGCCTGACTCTTCTTCCTTATTATGCTGAGTACCCTCATGCACAGTTGGCACCAGAAGCTTTAGATTGAGAAGGTTTTGATTGTCCAGCTCCTCATACAGAACAACGTTGCCTTTTTGTTCTTCATGATGCATGAAATGGATATTTGACTGGGTTAGTGGTGTGGGCTGCTCTGTTCATTCACTTTAGCTCCCTTCCATCCTGATCAACTGTTAAGGGTAGATACTTGATCTGCAGCAAAAGAATGCTTAATTTTTTCAGATCCTTTCTCATCTCTGGGAAGCCTTCATGTGGAAAAAAGTTGAGGATGACAGTAGATGATGGCAACACAGGTTTGGAGAAAATATTGCTACTATTGCGTTTCTTGTGTCTTTTTTTTTCTTTCATTTTTTTCCACTGTGCAGTTTGAATGGAGAGGAACAGAGGAGACTTAATAGGAAATCTGTAGCTGGAGTGCCCTACTACTTCACCACAGACTCTTAGGAGATGGTTCTTTTCCCTCAGCCCTGAAAGTAAAGGTGATCTTAGTTTATCTTGCTTCTCATCTAGATCTGCAGGAGACGGCCACATCAATATTTGAAAAATAATGAATTTGCATGAAAACCATTGCCTTGCAATGGATTACATTAGAAGAGAGGCTAATTCTGCAGGAAACAGGGGGGCACTGAGTAGTCTTAACTGATGGAAGGAGAATATAGGTAGAGAATGAAAAAACTCCCTTGCCTACTAAAATGCTACATACCTAGGACTGATCCTGTGTAAACTCTGAGAGCTTCCAAGTACTGGCTTTTATAGTGTACTTCAAGTGAGACCAAAGGATGGAAAACTGGTCGTCTGAGTTATTTTGAGGTTTTTATTATGTTCAGGCCTTAATTTGGATGACAACAATGGTGTTTTTAGTGCAACAAGTAGAATTAAATAAGCAGTCTGGCAGAAGATCTGAGAAGCAGAAGGTGAAAATAAATAAAATGGAGCAGTGAAGAATGCAGAAAGAAACAGAAAATGTTCAAAGGCATGTAAACGTGATGAAGGCTGAAGCCAAATTCATATGCAAACATCTAAGATACAAATCCTCATCCATCCTTTTTTCCTTTCCCTGATGATGTGTGTATACAGCCCCTGCCCCCTCTTGCATTTACTCTCATGACAAAATTTAAGTGATGGAACAGAGGGAAAAGGAGGCAGATGTGACTATGTGGGAAGTTGCTTTGCCACTCAGTTTTGTATGGGAACCACATCTTTTTATGTAGTTTGTGGGAGGGGGATTTATTCTTTTAGCATTTCAAGAAAGACTTATGATTCCACCTGGATTTATGCACAATAGCTTTCCTGTCTCTACTCTTTATCTTTCTTTGAGGGCGCTCTGACTAAGTTATTTTCCTCCTGGGATGTATAAAGTGTACTCTCACCTACACTGGGATAAGAGACTCTTGAATACAAAGGCCTCTGGTGAAGGCCATTTGCAAGTATTGTCCTCTCCCATCGAATTTCACCTGGAGCTCATCTGTAGGGCCTTACTCAGGTTGGGTCATGTGGCAGGTCATTATAAACTCTAAATGCTATAGCTGTGTGCTATGATACTTGTTCACACCAAGGCTCTAAACTGGCAAGCCATTTAAGCTTTTTAATTGTAATGGTTTTTAAGTCATCTCGCTGCAGTCAGGGGTACAGTGCCTGAGCTTAAAGCTGAAATCATGCTGAAGTGCTTTGCTGGCTTAAAGCCCAAGCTGGCTTTCAGTGTATTATAGGCAGCCTTTCCTGAGATGAAGGTGAATTAGAATCGCACTAAAGTATTTCTAGCAAGATGAAAAATCACCTCACATCTAAAGGTTTTATTGCTTTTTCCGCTTTCTATGAACTCAAAAATGAGGCCACTTCTATGAGAAATGGCACTTGAGAATATGAAATTTCCAGAAGAAGTGGGGATCCTTTTCTAACAGAAGTTGAATGAATGGTGAATTACCATTTTTGAAAAAACCCCGATGCTATTTCTGGAAATAGCTGTCCTGTGTGAAGCTTCAGACACGCAAAATTAACTTAAACGTGAGCTAGGCCTAGTTCTGGATTAAATTCACCTTAGTGGCCCAATCCTGTCCCCAGGTCTGCCCAGAGCTGGTGTGAGTGTTTGGGTCAGTGTGTCTGTGTCCATTTGCTGCTGGGTGTCTGTGTACAATAAGGTGATATGTATTTATTTTTCTCAGTGCTTGCTAATAGTTGTCTTCACAATTTCTCAGTACAGAATTGCTTGGTGAGTCCATCTGAAATCCTGCTCCTGAAGAAGGTATTGGTTGGGGTTTATGGAGCAGACAGTAAGTCATGGCCAACAGTTAAACAGTATTTGATAGTTTCTCATCTTAGTGTATTCTTCCAGAGACATTTGTCCTGCTATAGGCAGAGTACTCCTAAAGGGCCGTATTCGTCTAGTTTGTAGGTGCATAGTGAGTAATTTGAAACCATGTAATTTATTTAATACCATTTCATTACTTAGCTTGCAGAATCTCTGTGAGAAATATTCCGGGTCCCTTGACCTTATTTTTCCTCAGCTTTGTTTTGAACAGCGAGTCTGGAACATGTGTTTCATGCGTTGTATTTCCTCTGTGGATTCATCTTTGACATTCAACGTGTGAACTGTTCTTATAATTAGTTCTGATCAGTAGGGCTAGTTCAAGTACCACTGTAGATGATTTAACGCAGTTTTCTTGGTGGCAGTCATAAAACACTCACAGGATGCAGTCCTATAGCTGAGTGGGAAGGAATGGAATTCTGGCCCTAAATGATTTGTTACTTATCCATATGAGAGGATACTCATGCACGCTTTTGTATGCCCATAGCAGGTCTGCAAAGCCAGTGGTCAAATACTTAGGAAATGTATTCAGCACAAAAAGTTCCACAGATCCTTGGGTTCGTGCATTAGTTAGATAACTCTGTCTCTCAGCTGGAGCAGGTTTTATTCCACAAATTCATGAGCACTTTCTTTACCAACTTCTGTAAAATTAAAATAGAGTTACTTTCAATATCTTTGCCAGTTGGACTTGATTGTTTCAAATGGCACCTGAAGAGGAAAACAAAAGGAACATTACAGTGATTAGAGCAGACTCATTGAAAATCAAAATATTCCTTTTTTCCCTTGGGGTTTTGTGTAGGTTTTAGGGGACACATGTGTTTATTAGTCATGGAAAAAAATCCAAAGCAGCACCAGAAAAAAAACCCAGACAGCTCCGGAAATGGTATAAAGTTTTCTCTTTACCTTTGATTGTGTATCTTGCCTGCACTTTGTTGCCAACAATTGCAGAAGTCGTGCCTGTTTCAAGAAGGGGAATGAGAGCACTGGAGAAATGTTGATTATTTTATTTATGATTATCTTAGTAGTATTAAACAAACTGTACTGTCCACACAAGTATGTGACAACTTTTATGGCTTTGAGTCCAAGGGCTGAAGCAGCAGCAGGGGCAGAGAATGTGGGCTGCATTTTGGAAAAGCCTTTTGTCAGGCAACCTGTTACACATGGGTCTGGAGACTCTTCCCTGTGCCCCCAGCTCCCGGCACACACTCTGTATACATTCTGCACATTCCACAAGTGACTTTGCTTATCTAACCCTTGCTGCACTACCTTCCTCTCCCCACATAGGTGAACTGCTGGCTGCCCCCACTTAGCACCGCCATCCTCACCCACCATCCAGGCTTGCTATACACACGTCAGTCTTCATTTCTGACTCCATTTCTCTTGTTTTTAATAGCTAAACACTAAGAGTCTCAGTTTTGGGGCTTTTCTTTTCAAGGCAGAGCTGAGGCAGTTGTGTAGCAGCTGCAGAAGCCAAAGTGACTTTGTATGTTACTGTACTTTCCTGAATTGAAATCTTAAAAACTGTTCAGCCAGAAGAACTGCATAGCAATCCCATTCAGCAACAGGGGGGATGGCAGGTTGCAGGCTAGAGCCCAGCATGTGAGGCGGCTGCTGCTGCTCTTTTCATTGAGATGCCTTGTGTTGGGCACACCTGAGACACCTCTTCTCTCTCTACATGGAAGGAATGCTCACACACTCTGAGACCCTTGCACATAGATGTGTTTTAGGTACAAATTATACCTACACACATTTTAAATACTGTCATTGAAATAGACTCATCCAGGACAAGAGTTCAGGTTTCAGCTTTTTTTGCCAGGTGCTGGTGATTTCATAAAAGTGAACATTTTTCTGTTTGGACTGCTTTACCAACACTGTCAATTATCTGTCTTGAATAAGTGGTAGTAAATTATGGTCAAGATAACGTTGTCAATGTCAATAACATTAATAAATATAGAATCTGCTACTCAATGGCAGGTTGCATAGATAAAGGGAGTAATAGTCTCAAGAGACTGTGTTCTAAAATAAGCTTATTGTGTTTTATTGGTTTAGATTTTTAATTTTAAAGTTTGGCTTCCAAGGATTTTAAGTGTCACCTTTAACCATCATCAGATTTATCTGTAGATATTTCTGCTGGAACACATAGAATGGTTTTCATTTTCAAAGCTGCAGAGCATTTCTGGCTCCCGTTGCAGTCAGTTGGAATTGTGGGCATGCAAGAACTTTAGGAATGAATTGTTAGTTGATGTTATTAATTTATTTGGGAAACACAAACAGTATGACTCATTAACTCATGTCTTGAAAACTGCTGTGCTCTTTCTTCACAATAAGCATACTACTGGAAAGCACTACCCTCCAACATTCACTTTAAGTAGAATTTGAGCAACAGAATTATGAATGGGGACTTACTTCACTAATCTGCAAAGCCCTGGAAAGCTGATAATGTACAACAGAGACAAAAACAGATGAGTTCAAAATTGTGTGCTTTTTAATGAAACTACCAGAATATGTCTGAATGGACATTCATAAATATGATGTCACATGCCTGTCTTCCTGAGGTTTTTTTGCTTTGGTTCCTGATCTGGGGTTTTAATTTAATGTCATCTATTTGATCCTGTTTCTTTTAAAATTCTTGGCTAATTTACTCTCTTTTGCTGTAATTTCCATTTCCAAATTCTTTGATAAGTGTCAGCCAGTGCCTTTTCAGACGTTTCCTCTGTATATAACCCAGAGAGCTGCTTAATCATGTCATATGTGCAGCAATATGGTTTTGTTATTATTCATGTCTTCCTATAAGCCAAAGCCAAATCTTAATTTGAGAGCACAATAGTCTTTGAAAAAAGGAGAAAGAATGGTAAGTCACTGTGGACCCAACAATTTCCGTAGCAACCTTTCATAATAAAGGGCTCTGCAAAGTACTTTTCACTCTTGCATTCTGTCACCTGCGTGTCTTTGGATCTGCCTTTTTGCTCTTGTGACAGTCTTGGCTCAGGCAAGCTCTGTAGCAGAACTGGAGGGCTGTGCGACAGAAAGCTTGACTGCAGAGAATATCTTCTTCCTGACTCTTCTTTGCCGTCTTTCTTTTTTTGAAAGGGCGGACTTCCTTTGGGAGAGACCTGTGTGCGACTGAGTCCCCACAGTTTACATTGTCATCTTTGGAGCTGGCAGCATTCCCAGCACCTAGCTTTGCTGAGTGCCATGAGCACCAAATTTCACATCTATCTCCTTAGTGAGGAATATAAATAGGAATCAAAACCAGTTGTGCAAATGTGTTCTGTAAGCTGAAAAGAAATGCCTCCTGGCTGTATGTACTGTAACTCCTCTGTCTGGGTACTTCCATTGATACATTCTATTTGCTGGTTGTAAATCTAAATCACTGTGTCTGAAGATATTTGCAAGTAGATTATCCAATATAAAATTAGAGAAAGAGAGAGAGCAAGATATCATCTAGCACAGGAAATATTTCATTGGAATGGAGAAAAAAATGGAGAAGTGAATTAAAAAGGCATTATGTTTTGCACTGTTAAAACATTCTAAAAATAAACTGGGAATGTAAAAGTAGCTGATACATGCTATACATACTTTTTTTTTTTTCTTTTCCCCTCTTCTTCTCCTTCTCAGACATGTGTACTCATAAAATTTAATGGAGTAGAATTGCCTGAAAGACCAGGACCATTTTTAATACACCTTTGTGCGGCTCCTTGGTACATATGTGAATAATTTTAATAAAAAATGTTGATTCGTAGTGATTCTTAGACGTCTTGTGGTTGATCATCTGTACCGGACAGATGGATTTGGTCACCGTAAGCCAAATAAATAAATTAGCACTATCTTTGAAATGTATAGCCACACTTGGCATCTGCAGTTACCATACTCCCTCCCCTCAGTTCAGATGCCTTCACCTACACTGCTGAACTGGCCTAACTTTATATTCTGTTTGGCCTTGAGTTAGAACAGAGGACCACCTGCATGAAAGAGATGTGAAATGTTATGCGTGCCTTTGTAATGGGATAAAGTACCAGAGTACCAAGTCTGCAAATATTTTACTGAGCAGGTCATGTATTAAGTAAAGCACTGAAAGGTAAAATGATAAATGATGAGGTCATCGTTTTAGAACTGGTGTCCAGGTGGTGAAAAGCCAGAGGGCTGAGATTTAGAAAAAAGTTACTTCCTTTAAGCTTCACTGACTTGGTGTGTTGCCTTAATTGTACAGGATGAAGCTGTACTGTCTTGCTAGCTTTTTGGCCTGTTTGTGTATAAATATGCCTGTAAAGCAAGAACCTTGTAAAGGAAGGATATTGATGTACTTTTGAGTGTCCTGACTCATCTTTTCAAGTTGCCCATGGGCTGCAAAAATACATTCTGTATAATGCTAGAATTTTACCTTGTCTAATGTAAATATTTGTGAAAAGCTTTAATTAATTCTGCCTGACAAGGCGAGTCATGGAGGCTGTATTTAGACATTTCCCCTCTCCTCCTTCCCCCCATTTTTAACTCACAAGCTGTGTATCAGCTACTACCTGTGATCTCCGAACCAACCCGATAGTTCCAAACTCGTTGGAAAGAAATTTGGTTGAAAACTTTCTGTCCTCTCCTGTCTTTTGGGGTTAGCTTTCTGCCAGAATATTTGATTGCAGACAAATCCAATAACTGCAGGAGATGGGGTAAAAAGTACTGGGTTGGCTCAGAGCATGTATCATAGAATGGTTTAGGTCAGAAGGGACTTTAAAGATCATCAAGTTCCAACCCCCCTGCCATGGGCAGGGACACCTCCCATGAGACCATGTTGCTCAAAACCCCGTCCAGCCTGGCCTTAAACACCTCCAGGGATGGGGCATCCACAGCTGCCCTGGGCAACCTGTGCCAGTGTCTCACCACCCTCACAGTAAAGACTTTCTTCCTAATTATCTAATCTAAATCTGCTCTCTTTCAGTTTAAAATTATTAACCCTTGTCCTATTGCTGCACTCCCTGATAAAGAGTCCCTCCCCATCTCTCCTGTAGCCTCTTTAGTTACGGGAAGGCTGCTATAAGATGTCCCTGGAGCCTTTTCTTCTCCAGGCTGAAAACACCAACTCTTCCAGCCTGTCTCCATAGCAGAGGTTCTCCATCCCTCTTTTCCTTCTCATGGCCTCCTCTGGCCCCATTCCAACAGGTCCATGTCCTTTTCCTGTGCTGAGGACTCCAGAGCTGGACACAGTACTCCAGGTGGTGTCTCAGCATAGCAGAGTAGAAGGACAGAATCGCCTCATAAGGTGTTGTTAGTGTAATTCAGAAGGAAATTCTGTTTGATTTGAAACTACTTCTCTTGTTTGTGACTTTTCCTTTAGTTCAGTGTGTGATCTAGGTACCCGGGTGTGAACATATGCATTTAGACTGATGTGGGTAGCACAAAGGTATGGGGTGGAGGGCCTATCAGTCATTTTTCAAAGCACTCATGCTTTGTCAACTATGCAGCAAGCTGCTTTATTCTCTTTCTTCTGCCTGGGGCAGTGGAACATCAGTCAAGCGTTTCCAGAGTGAAAGTCAGTTGTTTTCTGGTGGTCTAGAGAGCTGAATGTGCTTGCTGAAGGGTCAGTTCAAAGCCAGGATTGATGCAAGGGGAGAAGTGAGATGGCATGTGCAGGAGGAGGGCAAGCTGGGGGAGAAAGCTGATCTTTCTGTGGCAGCAAGTTATGAGAAGTAGAAAAGATAGTCTGGCAAACTGGCATAATTTAGAGAGGGTTTCAAGAAAAGTATTCAGGTTTGAATAATATGCATATATAATTGCTCCCCTTAGGCTCCAATCTTAAAGAATAAATTGCACAGATCTTCAAGGATGGTAGCTTCCTTATTCATCAGGGACTTTGTTTCTGAAGGACAGAATTCATCTCCTTATATTGCCTGTCAATGTCCTAATGGGATTCCCATGTCAGTAATGTCATTGCCTTCTTCTGTAAGTGAAAGCTCATTGTGGATTAAGAGACATGAGTAGTGGCCTGTTGGCGCTTTACTGGCTGTGCATGCTACCTGGAAGCCACTAGCTTGTTGCATAAAAGGTCTTCTGGTGGAAAAATGTCCCCTGGCAAAGAGGTAAGACTGTTGTGTCCAGCCTGGCTGTGCACTTGCTTGGTGCCCACTCCTGAATGTTGTCTGTTTTCAGAGAGGAAAAAGTAGAAAAACGTGTACCTTGCCAGACGCAGGGAGGAATTAGTCTTTGGTCAGGAGAATCACACAATTACCCCACGTGCATTTTTTTTCTCTTTCTGTGTTTGTATGCATGTAACAACAGTTGGAAAGCACACAAGCAGTCATGGCTCAGCTCCGAGTGAGGCAGCGTTGAAGCACAAAGTAGGCAAATTGGAATTTGTTTGGAGACTTTTCAGAGCTTCTCATTATCTCATTTGTGCGTTTAATGATTATTGTGAGTGCATGCATCAAGAGTTTTTGAGGTTTGGATTCTGCTGGCAGTGGTTGGAGGGACACAGAGGCCTATCTGCAACACAGGCACGCAGCCGCCAGGTGGCTTGGTACCCTGGAGAAGGAGTCTTGGTAAACAGTGGGGACAAAGCCGGTGTGCAAGCAGTGTGGAGGCCAGCAGCACGTCTGCTACCAGTCAGTTGACACAGAACAAACCCCACTGTTGATTCAAGACACCAAAACAAGGCAGTGCTCCCTGCTTGGGAGAGAGTCCTCACAGCAGTAAGACTTTTCTAGAGAGGCAAGCCATCTGTCAGAACAGCATCTTTAGCTTTCTGCAGAGCAAGGTGGGAGAAGGATGATCTGAACGCGTCGGTGCTAGACAATGATATCCTGGGGCATTCTGTGTGGCCAAAACAGGCAGTTGTATGTGGAATAGATTGTATGCTCTTTTAACGTGGTGAGGCAGGACTTTAAGAAGAGCTCGGGTACTTTAAGGGTAGAAATACCCCTGAAAACCAGAGGGCTTTTATGATTTTAAGTTGTGTATGAGCTTTTGAAAATTATGTTGTCTCTGAACTCCTAAGCAGAGGCTCTCAGCTAATAAAACTGCTCAAAGCAGAAAATTACTCTTCACACAGTGGTGGTCAAAGTGGTGGGGTCCTGGGTGTCCCCATGTAGGTACTCAGCAGTGTGGGGTTTGCTCTGGAGTATGCAGTGCTTAGACAAGCTGAGTAACTGACAGGTCTGTTGTGACCATTTGCCTGTAAGACCATGAAATATAGGATTCTTATGCATGTGTCATAAGGCCAGTCCTAGCTAAAAAGAGAGAGAGAGTCTGGGTAATAAGCTTTGAGTTTTTAATTTGTAGTTTGCTTTTATCACAATAAAATATGGAAGTATGAAACTGAGGTCTGCTTGTAACTCCGGTCCAAGGCACTGCTTCCTTCTGATTAATATGGCTAAAACAATGAAGTAACAGGATGCAGTAAGGTGAAGAAATTAAACTACAATAACTGAGTAAAATGTTTGATGAATTTAAAAAAATAAATTAAAACCTTATGTAAAAAATATACAGAGGAATCAATCCTTTCTTTCTGTCTTTCTTTTTCTGTCTTTCTTGGAATCCACCCTGAACCAGATGTTGGGAGTCTGTAGTGTAGTGTTTTTGGATCACTGCCCAGACTTTTACCTATCTTTTCAGCTATTTACACGGGTTTTATTTCTCCAGCTGCGCTTTCACTGATACTGTACAGTCACAGACCTGCTAAGTTGGGAGTCACTCATAGAGGGAGTTACTGTATTTTCATTGAGATGAACAGTGATACAAAACATCAAATGGAAATAATTTTGTCTTTGCTTAAAGAGTAAGAGGATCAGGCGTAATGAAGGGTGTGAAAAAAATCTGCTGTGGACAGTGATAACACAGAAGGAGGGAAGGGAGTGGCCCAGGAATTTTCTTTCCAACACCATCACAGAGAAGGAGCAGACAGCTGCTGCTGCTGCTGTGTATGGGAAAAGGTGCAGGGGAATGTCTTTTGTTTAAAACAGACTAAATTTCCATTGTGTTGTTTGGCTTTAAGTCTTTTTTAGTTCTGATGGTTTCTACCCTTTTGGTGGTTTAAACCTTTTAATTTCCATTAGAATTATTTTCTCCTTAATATATTTAGTATTACGAAGTTTTAGTTGGAGTTTTGATCCACAAAGATTCACTGTGGAGGAAATAGAAGATCGTTGGTGTAACTGCATGTAGTCTCTATCCTCTGGGCATAGAGAGGTTCTGCCATTTGTCTCTTGTGTTATAGCATGTATTTACAGCAAAATCATGAGTCTACACGACAGTCCTTTGGAAGACCACTAAATCTAGTTCATACAGTTGCACTAAAACTTTTATTTTGTGTTGGCATAACTTTTTGCACATTTCTAAATTACAGCTTTCCACATTGTAGTGGTTTCAGCTGTAAGGTTCAGACTGGAGAGAGGAGAAAGTTTCTTAACAGGGCTCTCCTGAGTGAAGGGGTATAATTTTTAAAGGTGTCATGTGGCAGCCTGCCTACGAGACTGATGCTTCAAGTTTGGTCCTGACTCTGGATTTAAGCCAATACCCTAGAGGTTAAATATTCCATAGCCTGTTACCAATCCCTGGAGCAATCTAGTGTCTCCAGGTGCTAGTCTTTTACACAGACTTCATAGCAAAAGCAATTTCATTGGCAGCAAGAATCGGTTAGTTCAGTTCAACTGGAATTTTTTAATGAAGTCTCTCATACCAGTGAGGCTGAGGATCCTCTAATGGAAGGAGAGGCAAATGAAGAAAGGCAAAGGAAAAAGGCTATTNACAAAGGTGGATACTCGTGAAGGTTAATGCAGTACTTGTAACTTCCTTCAGGGCAATATTTCTGAAGGCAAGCTAAAATGAGACAGATGAAAAAAAGGAAAAAAATAGTGTTACTAACTTTAGTGTCTAGATCTAGAAGAAGCTAACCAATAGGTCAACACCACACATCTTGTAGTCCAGGCTCTCTCATCTCTCATTTACGTTTCTCAGTCAGTTACATGTTTTATCTTCAGAGCTAAATTTTGGTCCCAGAGTTCCTTTTCTTCCACACCATTCTCTACTGAAGACAATGGCTACAACCACAGCATGAACTTTTATATTAGAGCTTTTTTTTAGCATATGAATTTTGATCTCTTTGATTCCTAAACAGATGACTTGGAATTTAATTTTTTTTTTTTAAATGCTGAAAAAGGGCAGTTTGTGTGTAAGAGACACATTGCCTGAGTGCTCAGGTTTACACGTCTTAGGTACAGGCAGATAGGTTTGTGCAAATGTGTATAGTCACATCAGCCAAAAGAGACTGTTCAAAACCCACTCTTTGTACATACAATTTATGCAATTTGTTAATGCTGCATTGCATTTTAAGGGCCTCTTGAGGCCATCCAGTTTA